>CBVK0100135768.1:0-14240 GCA_900067695.1 Picea abies
TCTGTCATTTTTAAAGTCTCAAAATGCATCCTTAAGGTCTGTAGCTTGATTTTTTTGACCCTATCATTTCCTTGGTAAGTTGATTAAAGGATGACCCAAGCCTGTTTTGAAGTAACAATGCTTGTGATTTTGAATAAAATTGACTCATCCATGAAGTTTTGAATCCATAACTTTGCCTTACTCTCTCTTTTCCTCTATTCTCCATGAGCAACTCTCTCTTGATTGGTCATGGCATGTAAGGCTATTGGATCTATTTCCACGTAGCCAATATCCACTAGATCCCAACACTCTTGTGCTTGTAAGAAAGATCTCATTCTAAGAGACCATCCCAACACTCTTGTGCTTGTAAGAAAGATCTCATTCTAAGAGACCAAAATTCATAATTCTTTCCAAGAAGAATCAGCCCTTGTGTTGGTCCTAAATTGTTAGAGGTATCAATCTTGAAAAGAAATAGAACATAGAAAAAAAATGTTAGGGATTTTTGTGTTTTACATGTTTCCCACACCTAAAACTAGGTCTGCAAAATTCTCTATGTGACTTCGGGATGAAAAAACACAGGGCTAACCACTTCTTTAGCTCTGATCTCATTGTATTTGACTATCCAAGCACAATATCTACCAAGTCTGAACTCCAAGTGTTATTCTTTATCGAATGTAGACCCTCTAAATAATGGAATCGATCTTTCTGAGTGTACTCGAGAGGCAAAAAAAAATTAAAGTTCAGCTTCTTATGTGACCGGGGACTGAAAACCAGGTGCTCCAGGACTTCAGACTTCGATCGTTTCAATGCGTGAAGATCTCAGTTCCTCTGAATAGTCGAATGGACAAATAGATGAATTGCTGCAAAGATCAATGGTCCTCGTTGATCTGAGATCAACGACTCACAATTACTTTGGGAGTTCAGGATTCAGGCTTTTTCAATTCATAGTACTAACAATCCTATAGAGTGTCAAAATAGCGAACTCTCCAGAGAGAGGTAAATCCAATGGTCCTCAGACCTCTGTAAACCGATGGCCTCTCCAGAGAGAGGTAAATCCAATGGTCCTCAGACCTCTGTAAACCGATGGCCAAGATCTTTTTCGAAACTTCGGCGTTTGGGAGTTTCCGTCTGCTAATATGCGCAAACCTCCGAAGTGGTAGCTTTCCAAAGTGTCAGATCTGTCGACACATGTCCTCAACCTTCAATAGCCCATATGAAATTCGGGACTTCAGGCCTCCGGGATTTCTCTCTCCAATGATTCACTTCACAACACCCTCAGGAGTGCTATAAGACCGGACTGTAGGATCTGCTGACACACGTCCTATCTAACAGATGATTAAGATTGACTCTGGCTCCTTGCCGCTTTGGTGATTTTGCGACCAACGCATTTCAAAACTCCGGGAGTGTTGTTGTTCTCGAGTTCCAGATCTTTCGCCACCTATCCCTCCTGATGATGGACGGTCCCAATTTACTTCAGGACTTTTGTTCTCCTGTGCACTTAAAAGATTAAGTTTCGTGCACCTTTTCTTGATCTGACGGCTATTCTTGCTCTCACCTAGATCTAATGGTTGAAAAATGTTCCCCTCTTCTACACCCTCCTTGTCCTTTCTGAGCTTGATTTAATGGCTTAGATCAGTTCCCGTGGACAATCTTACGGTTGTTGTAGCTTCTCCTTTGCTACAACTGTATTTTCCTCTGGAGGACGAGATTTCACTATTCTTTAAATGCTTCTTCCTTCTGTAGGGTTGCTTCATCAGACTGTGTTATCTCCAAGGATCTTTTGAGCGGACTATTCTCCAAGCTCTGTGAAGAGTCTTACCTCCAGCTCTCTCATTTGTGAGACAACGTATTTTTTGTGCTCTTCTTCCTAGGATCGGGATGCTCTCCAGGCTCTGTGAAGAGGCTTACATCCTATACTCTGTTACCATGACAAAATAAGAAGAAAAGAAGACAATACAGAGAAGACAGATAGGGAACAAGAATGTGTAGATCACATTCATATTAGATGAAAGGATGAACCTTATAGGCGAGAAACATTACAACTGAATCAAAAAACAAAACAAGAAATCCTAACGACTAGTACAACTGGCCAGAACAACTGGCAGTGTACAGTCATATATTGTTGAGGTTACAGTTATAACTAATACAAATCACCTATTTTTCCATTCATATGGTTGTCTAAAAGGATGTTGGTAGATTTCAAGTCCCTGTGAATTATCTTTGGGATGCAAGCCTTGTGTCGATATTCTAGTTCTTCAAATCCCATGTGGCCCATTGCAAGATAAAGAAAAAATCTACTTAGATGGTGTTATTTTACTTTAATCAATATATATAACAACTCAACCACCTCCATATCATGAGAGAGAGAGGTACCTTGTGTTGCATCTGAAGCTATTTTGAGCCTTGTTTTCCAATCTAGTCCGGATCGCTCTACACTACAACCTGGAAAAAAAAAATATATATCAAATGCGTGGAGGTTAACTTGCCTATTTTATCACCAACTCGAACAAACATATCTCTGAGTAATATATATATATTTATATCGTAAAGATGGTCTCGTAAGGATCCTTCAGACATGTGCTCCTAGATAAGAAAAAGATCTTTGGAATCATTACAATACCCTAATAAAGATAACAAGTTCCTATGATTCACTCTAGAAAGAACATCAACATGTTAATCAAGGAAAGCCATTATCATGAGATTTTTTTATTATATATATAAATATATTCTCTTACTATTTAAAATCCATTATCGATGTAGTTAGATATTTATAGATTGGTGGAAGAAATTGAACAGATTTTAATCACTTTGAAATTGAACCATTGCACACGGTTTAAGTATCTTAGAATTGCCTCATTCAAGAACTCGTGAACTCCTTGTTTGGAGAACAATGGTAGCACTTTAATGGCTATATATTTTCCTTCGGATTCTTCAGGAAATTTACCAAAGAACATTGATCCAAAACCCCCTCGTTCGATCTTTGTAGTAATGTTATCGACAGTGGCCATCATCTCATTTAAAGTAAAGACATGGGAATTTGTATGGTTTGGCACCATAACCATTGAGTAGTCTGCAATACATTCATGGAGGTAAAGTTATTGATTATGAAAGAACAATTACTATCAAATAGTTTAGTTTGTAATACAATATTTTTTAAAGTGACGGTATTTTGTCACCTTTGTCCACTAGATGTTCATATTCCTTCTCCTCCCTATCCATTTTGGTGGTGACATCTTTCTTGCAATACACAATAATACCCAACACTGGAGCGATGAAAAACATGTACGACAGTATGTGAAAATACTGTGAAGCCAAGAGTTGAGATTCTGGCCATTCATTTGGCCTTCAAACTTTGGTAATTAGAAGCACATATCGAGATGCATGGGTGTTGGAGCTCTGCATTGTTGAAAATGAAGTATCTCCTAGAGAGCCATCATTAAATCATGAATTGGATTTGTGGCAATGGATGCAAAATCCTTTGTAGACGACTCTCTTCGTAGCGACATAATTTTTATTCACCACATATGTTGATCTATCACTAGATGCTACACTAAGACTCATTGAACTCCTGAACACACTAAGAAGGCACCTGGTACCTTGAAGAGGGTGTGTGGAGAATGGTGAAAGATGAACGTGGTGGAAGCCTTGAGGAAGAAATACTGGAAGTCTCGAGGATGTCTGGCTCTGAAAAAAAATTGTTGGATGGCCTCTCTTCTCATTTCTGTAGTTGAGCAGAAGTTGCCTTGGATCCAGGCTCTAATACCAATTGATCCACAATTCTATATGTGAAATTAAAAATACAACAACATATTAGACTAGCACACATTGATAAAAAATTTCACAATACAAAAATACGCAGAGAATGAAAGAGAAAAAACACTTGAAGTAAGAAGAAAATGACCATTGATTGTATTTCAGCAATAAGACACCCTTTTTATCAAACTGGGTTATTTTTGTTTACAACAACAATAAGAGAATTTTTGCTTTTATTTTTGACTGAAAAGCGTTGTTTCACTTTTTATTAATTAACTTCCTAATGAATTAACATGCTAATTATTTATTATGAAATGCCATGCTCAATTGGATCTGTGAGGGAAGATTACAATAGTAATTATTGACAATATGTTAATTCTCTCCTACCGGTTGGTGAAGGAAGGTGGACATCCTTCTTGGTGGCCCACTACCAATGGACCTTCTTTGGATTCATCATAAACTAACTTAGTACGTTCACAATATATGATAAATTAGGGCGAGTATTACACAAGTAAAGAAGGCTACCAACCAATTGACGATACAACGTACCATCAACTTCTTCACTTGGATCATCAACTCGTAGTTTGGTACAAGGATCCATGGGTGTGGAGATGGGTTTACAATTCTCCATTCTGAATCATTTTAAGACCTTCATAGCATATTTAACTTGATTCACAACAAGATGATTCTCATCCTTCCACATTTCTAAACCAAGGAAATAATGAAGGGGACCCAAATCCTTCATCTCAAATTCTTTACACAATTCATTTTTCCACCAAAGAAATAAACCATCATCATTTCCAGTTAGAATAAGATCATTTACATACAAAACAACTATAAAAATTCTATCACCATCATGCAAAAAGTATATATGATGATTTCTTTACTCCCTTTTATTGAAACCACTCATCAATACAAGTGTACCATGCACGAGGAGCTTGTTTAAGATTATATAAGGACTTCTTCAATTTGCACACAAGATCTTCTTTACCAGAAACCTCAAATCCATAAGGTTGTTGTATGTAGACCTCTTCCTACATGACACCATTTAATAAAGTCATCTTCACATCCATCTGGTGAAGATTCCAATTATTACTGGAAGCTAAGAAAAGAACACTCCTTATGGTAGTATACTATGAAACGAGGTCAAAGGTATCATCGTAGTCAATATTAGGATTTTGACTGAAGCCTTTTGCCACGAATATTTCCTTATACGTCTCAATGGAACCATCAGCTTTATGCTTCAACTTGAAGATCCATCCACTTCCAATGACTTTCTTTCCTTTCTAGGAAATGGAACTAGGTCCCACACATAATTCTTCATGATGTTGTCATATTCTTCTTTTATAGCTTCAATCCACCATCTAGAATTTGAAGCTTCATCAAATGTGTTGGGCTCAGAATCAATCATGTCACTCATCAATGTAACAAGATTAGCTTCATACCTTCTATTTGGAGCTCTGGGCCATGAAGATATCCTGGGAGGAGACACTTTCAGGTTGTTTTCATCTTTCAATCCTTTTGCTAGTCTCTTTATCCACATAGGAAATTCCCCTTGTTGCTACTTGATTCTCCCCGTGATCTTCTGTCACTTCATTTGATTGATCCTATTTTATGTCATCGCTTATAACATCTTTACTTTCCTTGAATTCTACTTTATCACTTCCTTTTGGCACATCTGGATGCACTTCAATACCGAGGGTGTTAGATGTCATTTTATAACCAAATTCATCAAAAATAACATCCATACAAAGTATGGTTCTCCTTTCACTAGGAATAAATATTATATATCCATTATTCTCATCACCATACCCAAAAAATACACTTATATTTTTAGTAGGTTCAAGTTTTGTTCGCATATCTGAAGGTATATAAGTATATGTTGGAGAACCAAACACTTTGAAATAATCAACAAAATGATTTTCTCCAGAAAATCCCTCCTTAGGTGTAAGTTCCCTCAATGACTTATGAGGACACCTGTTCAATGTGTACACAACATTAAGACATGCTTTTTTCAAAAGGAACCGTGGCATACCAAACTGCTCCAACATGCACCGCTTAGTTTCAACAATGTTCCTATTTTTTTCTTTCAGCTAGTCCATTATGTTGAGTAGTATAGGGAATATGACACTCCCTCTTAATCCAAGACCTCTTATAAAAAGAAATAAACTCATGAGACCTGTAATCTCCCCCATTATTACTCCTTAATATCTTGATGCTATGACCTGTTCGATTTTCTACCAAGGATTTAAATTCACAAAATTTATTAAACACCTCACTTTTATGTTTCATGAAATAAATCCAACACTTCCTAGTAGCATCATCAATAAAGGTAACAAAGTAAAAGTAGCCAGAAATAGGAGTACTCATCAGTCCACACACATCATAGTGAATAAGGTCTAATGGTTTCCTCACAATTTTCTCATCATTTGTGAAGAAGGGATCACTATGATGTTTTCCCATGGCACAAGCATCAAATACAATTCCTCTAGTAACATTAAATTGTGGCATACCTATTACCATCTTCTAGACTTTCTTGAGACTAATAAAGTTCATATGACCAAACTTCATGTGCCACAACTCTACCAGTGATCCATCGTCGTGCACCAATGTTTTATGTTCAACAATAGCTGCAATTACTTTGTATAGACCACCATCTCTAACACCATTGCAGATCACCTTATTATCGTTAAGGTTAATGCCAATACAACTATATTTTCCAAACTTAACATCCATATACTGGTTAGTAACAACACTTACTGAAAACATATTCTTTTTAAGACCAAGAACAAACAAAACATTCTTAATTACTGCAATACCTCTTCTTGGCAGTCGAATAGAAATTTAGCCTATTCCTTGTACTTCATGGGCTCGATCATCACCCAAGAACACTGATTCTCTTGATCTGTCTTGAATATTTTCAAATACCTCCTTATGAGGTGTCATATTCCTTATTGCACCGAAGTCAATATACCTCACATATTTGCGAGAATCATTAACGGAAAGCATAGATAATGAGGAGAAATTTTCAAAAAAAATTAAGAACTCATTAGTTCCATCAACATAGTTACCATTAGTAGAATTACCTTGATGAGACTTGGACTGATCCTTACCATGATGTTGATAATGTCCCTTTTCACCCTCAAACTTCATTTTAGGATAGTCTATATGAAGAAGACTCACCCCCATTGAATGGTTGTCGAGGGGTACTTCCTCCTTTCCTTTTCTGTCACTTCTTTCTGGATTTCTTTGTCTTCTACCACAAAGAAACATCCATTGAATTTTTATGATTCTTTTCTTTCTTGCTCATCTCTCGGGATAAGAAAAGGTCATGCAATTTCTCAAATGAGGGCATCGTTTCTCTACCAGCAATACTCCTTACAAACATTTCATAATCATTAGAGAAACCATTTAAAGAAATAGCTACCAATTCATCATTTGAGATTGTATTACCAACATCATTTAGTTGACCCCAGATCTCTTTGATCCTGTCAAGATAAGAAGAGATGCTCTCTCCTTCACTCATTCTACACGTGTTCGAATTTATTCTAAGGAACATCCTTTGCGACATGCTTGAAGACTCAAATGAGGATTTCAATTTGTCCCGTGATTCTTTGGTCATCTTCCAGTCTCTAGCATGTACAACCACTCAAATTAATTGAGATAATCAATCTCTCGCATGTACGAACACTCAAATTAATTGAGATAATCATTTGAGCATTTATATCCCTCTTAATCCACTTGTCCTGATCATTGGTCATTGGGATCTATCGGTTTTGGTTCATTCCCATCAACTATGGAGAAGACATCACGTTAAGTCAAGATGAGCTCCATAAAATATTTCCACAAAGAATAATTGGATGTTATTTCCATGAGGAATAGTTGGATGTGCCTTCGAATTTTTCAAAATCACTTAATTTAAAGTTTAATGACTCAGACTTACTTTTGACAGTCGCTTCCCCCTAAGGGAAGACACACTTTCTCCAAACACACCTAGCAGTTACATGACTTTATGAGGAAAACACATCAGGCAACCAATTCCTGTCTGTACACACGCTGGGCAATCCTTCACTCAGCAGAAGAGACAAATTATTCATTTGACCAGATAGCGATACCTTTTGGCATACTTTTTCAACTTGTGGATTTATTCCACCACATGGGTGACTTCTCCACGGGAGACTTATTCCACCAATGGCAGCTCCTTTCTACAACAAATCAATGATTTCATGGCTTATATGCAACGATTTCCTAACCAACAATTCGGTGGCTCCTCTAGTTTTGTGGGTAGTGATTCTCCTTAGGAGCCAAGGTTGGAATTTGACAGGCAAAATGCCCGTCACGGGGAATTTTGGCCGTATTTTACGTTTAAACATTTGTCATCGTCGTCTTTCGAAACAGGCAACAAAATCAAGATATTGTATTTATGGCAGGTTATAATAACATGAAACATCATTAATTTCACACTCTAGCCTGGTAGGGGTGATAGGTAATGAGATAATTGAAATTTTTATATATATAGACAACCCCGTGGGTCCTTGTTAAACTTCTAAGGCAAGTTGTTGGCGCCTGGATAAGCTCGGGGACCTTAGCTAACTTGCTCCAGGATCGAGTGCCTGATAATATTTATGGTTATCATGTTTTGACTAATAAGTGGCTTATTTCCGACACAATTAAGAAACCAACGCATGCTATATCTACCACGATAATGCTCTGGTTACCGTGTTCTCTTCCGATCTCACACTAATAAGTGGCTTATTTCCGACACAATTAAGAAACCAACGCATGCTATATCTACCACGATAATGCTCTGGTTACCGTGTTTTGACTAATAAGTGGCTTATTTCCAGCACAATTAAGAAATGAACATAGGCTATGTTTACCATGATAATGCTCATGCTAGACTTAGACTTACTCACCCTAGCCTACCCCTCAGGTAGATATTCATTGTTATTTCTGATCCCTCCACAGATATGATCAATCCAACTGTTTAAAAAGAACATGAATGGGATAATAGAAGAACGATGGATGCTTGTTTCTATGGAGATAATCACATGCTTTAGACTGCCCCCTTCCCACCAACAATTTTCTCTCAAGTCTATGAAGATAATCACATGCTTTACACTGCCCCCTGCCCACCAATGATTTTCTCTCTCTTGATCGAGAAAGAGAAGAGAACGATGAAGACGGGGATGGGGTTTGAATAGAGGATGTCTAGATTCGAGACTGTCTGTGTTTTCTGGGGAAACAACCCGAGAAATAAATTGAGCTACCAGACCACTGCACTTGAATTAGGAAACAAACTGGTAAATACCATGAATTTTTATTTTATTTCGTCTCTTTTCTCTACTTGTCAATGGGAATTCTATTTTTATTTTATTTGGTTTATTTTCTCTACTTGTCAGTGGGAATTTTGTAGCATTGATATAAATAATATCATTAGGCATTAAAAAACCTTTTTCTCCTTTATCCACAATTACAGCTGAAAATTATTAAGGTGGATATCAAAGAAATATTATGGACCAGCTCTCTTAAGGTGGATATTGAAAAACTATTATGGACCAGCTCTCGAAATAATACGCTTCTATATCCACTAAACTATTAGCAGTTTGAAATCCAATATCTATTTGTATGCATTTAGAATCTTTTTCTTCCTCAAACCATGAATACAACAAAAAAATGATTTAGTTGGGGACTCGAAATAATATTGAGCAGCTCTCAAAATAATATATTTCCATATCTAGTAGCACTAAAGTTGATGTTGATTTTTATACATTTAGAGGCATTTTTTCCCTTTAACTTCAAATACAGCTGAAAATTCATCACGTGGAAACCTGAAGAAATAACATCAACCAACATGAAAGTTGATGTCGACTTTTACAAAGGTCTTTTCTTCCTTAAATATTGAGCACAGCTGAAAATTCTTCAGGTTCGACTAGCGCTCAAGATAATATTAGCATGAAAGCTGATGTAGATTTTTATCCATTTTAGAGGCCTTCTCTTCGTTGAACAACTGAAATATTTTTAACTAAAGATTGTTTTTATTAAGTCTGTCAGATTGGATTTACTACGGCTCTTTTTTTGAGTTTTTATGTTATCTCTATTTTAATACTCATATGTGTCGTCTTTATTTTACTTGATGTTTGAACACCACTAGAAACTTTTCTATTGGAAGCAATGGAATGTAAGGTCGAATTTTAATGACTTTAGTGGTGGCTCTTTTTTCGTATGTTGATGTGCTCTTATTTATTTTTTTCATATGATCATCCTTTTAGTTTCATGAATACATCAAACAATTCTCCAAGTGGAAAACTATTCTATTAACTGTAATGAAAATAAATTTCATATAATCATGTTTTCTTAGATAACTATAGGGACCTAAAATAACTTTAAAAATTATTTTTCAAGCGATTGATGGACTCTTTGGGATGAAAGTTGTGTAGAAGTGGAGGCACCTTGAGGCAACTTATAATTACTAAGTAGGGAGGAGGCATATGATACTCCCTACATATCTAAAAATAGATACATCCTAGAAAAAATGAGATTATCCACTAATTTTTTTAACATAAACTTCATTATTAAATAATTAGTTTAATATCAAAATTTCATCATTGAAGGGCACACACTTAGACATAATATTTTTTGAAGGGTAATATGTAAACCCAAAATGTCAAAAAAAAATTGTTTGACGAGTTAAAGTGAATTCAAATTCCAACCCTGTTAGGAACGACCGGTTAATTTTTTTCTTCGTGACTTCTCCTTTCTCCACAACCATGACTTATTCAACAATGATCTCCTCATGGATCTACGACAAAAATGCAAAAATTCCCGTGAAAGTGCATGTTTCTGTACACTGGACACTTCAGCCATTCAAATTTTTAAGTGGTCGCTCCCTCTCTAGGTGAAACAAACAGGGTTTTCCACGATTCGCTGCAGTTCTACAATCACACGTTGGCCAGCCTCACCGTTGATACCATCTCAGGAAACTTATTTCCTTAATCGGTTTTCTCTATAATTTAAACAACAAATAATTATACACAACACATAGGAAAAATAAAAACAACAAATAATTATACACCACTTAGAAAACATGCTCGTAAATGAAGAGGAAACACAAAAAAAAATAAAAAATCATGGCCATTTCATTCGTCTTGAACAATTTAAATACAAACAAATCTTGATATAAGATAGCAAATACAATCTGATTTCAATGACCCAAAAAGATAGCAGATCTCCAACAACCTCCAAAAATTACCACAACTAACGGCCTACTTAAAGAAACAAATCCAAACCAATTTGCTTTTGATAAATTAAGCAAATCCAAACCAATTTTCTTTTGCTAAATTAAACAAACTAGAACATTACGTAACAACGGTTGCATGGAAATGTAGTCCCTACCAGTATGGAATGGGAATAAATGTGACTCAGTACAGACACGTGGGTAGCAAGTTGAAGTACATGTGGTATCCATGCATAATTTAGTATTCCCGAACTACTTTTATTTGAAGTTTATAAAAAATTATTAATGTCTCTGGACACCATAAATTATACATACTAAATATGTACTTTTATAAAGTACATATTTACTTTTATACATACCAAATATGTACTTTTATAAAGTATGGGCATGAGATTTTATGGGCATGAGATTTTATAGAGAATGCACAGAGCCCTCATTTCATACTTAGGCAATTTTTGGATCGCGGGTTCTTGTGTTGGCGGGCTCAAAATTGGGTCTTTGTTGTTTTGTGCATTACAAATAGCACCCAAAGTTCTAAGATATACAAATTGACAAGTGGACTTTTTGAATTTTAAGGGCCTCATGTTGATGTAATAGCAGAATTGGACTTGGCCCTTGAAATTACAGCATAGATGTGGCAAGCAGTATGAAGGACATGCGGTAAGGATGCAAGAAATGACATACTCTCTATATGTGTGAGAAAAAAAAAATATTGAACACAATTTTATGACATTTATATAAAAAAATAAAAAAGTGTGTTACATATTCCTGGAAATTAAAATATATATATGATATCTCAAATTTGAATGAGTGATTTATCTCAAATTTAATTTTGAAAATGACGAAGCATAAAAGGATATGCATGAGAAAACAAAAATTGAAATAAAATAAACAGAATGTCTTGACATTCAGCATAGCTGAAGATAAAAATCTAGGAGCACATAAATATATAAGGAGACAAAAGAATAGTTTTATTTGGAATATATGAAAAAAGAATAGTTTGTTACATATTCCTGGAAATTTAAATGTGTTTTTCATATAGACTGGGATTGGGGCTCCCGTGGACCATAAGAGAAATAGGACTGTGGAAAGAAGAAGTGGGAGACGGTAGAGTTTAATACTTGAAAAGTAGAAATGGGAAGATAGCAGTCTTTGGCTATAGATTTATATACATAAAAGGTGGAATAACTGGATTGATAAACAAAGGACGATCAGTATAGACTTACAGCGATGGTACATATAAGTATTTTTGGTATTTTCTTGTTGATTCCTTTTCCTATTGGTTTTCGTCGCCAACCCGCTTGAATAACTGGATTGATAAACAAAGGATTTATAGCGATGTTCCATAAATGTATTTTTGTTATTTTTTTGTTGATGCATTTTCCTGTTGGATTTTGTCGGCAACCCGCTTCAAGTTCCTTTGGACGAATTTTTCAATGTAGCTTCTCAAGGGGGCAACATTGATGTCATTCCAAATTTTAATGCTGAAAAGTTCATTTTCTACTTCTCTTAGATCAATAGAAAGATTAGACAAAGCTTGATGAATGTCTCCATTCTATACTGAATAGCAGACTAGCCAGTTGTCCACGTGTTCTTCATGATATTCAAGAATCGTGTAAACTTTTTCTAAAGACAATGCCTTAAAATTATCAACTTGTTTATCGAAAGCTTGCTTGGTTAACGCCAACGAGTTGACAATTCATCTAGGGTCCTAGAAGTCGTTGGTCCTTCCAGCTAAGTCTATTTTGGTGAGCTTTGTGAATAATGTTTCTTTCTTTGATATTGCTTGCTCACATGATTCGATGATGAGATACAGGTTCTTCACCTTCTCTTTCCAGCATGCTTCTAATTGAGTGAGCCATTTTTTGGAGGGGAGATCATGTTGTCTTCTTGTTGTGTCTGCCATGTTATTGACATGAAAGGAAAAAGGGATGACCATGTGCAAATAGAAAGTTTCTTCATTTTTTAAATCCATCTGCAAAAGTTTGAGCAAGTTATGTTCCCTACTTCCCAAGGAATTCATATTTTGTGATGTTTCCCAGGCCTTAGCAATCAGTTCCATTCTTTTGTTGATATTTTTCTCAACGTATTCTTTACACGATGCAAGGAAGTTGGAGGAGCCTTTTGGCTTTGCTGCAGGGGTACAGGGATTCTCATGTATGGCTATTGCCAAAGGATTGCCAAGCAATGGCATAGGAAACAAAGCTTCCTCTAATTCATTGATCTGATCCTTTAGTCTGGCATAATTGGCCTCAATGACTCCAATGGAATCATGAAGAGAATCTTTGGTTGCCATGTGAAGTCCAGATATTTTCAATGCCTGCATATTGGCAAGGTGAAGTTCTAAATGATATTTTCTTTTCTTATTTTTTACATCTCTTTTTTGAATAATTAACTTTTTAGATTCGCTTTCAAAAACAACACTCTAGAATGTGAAGGATTCATTTTCGTCAAAAATTTTGGCATCAACTATGTCCATTGGGTAGTTATGGTGAATCACGTTTCTTGGCTGATCAAGGTTACAGAATATGTTATCCAGATCAGCGTCAAGATCCATGTTTTCACTCTCAATTTCGGGCTCCTCCACCTCCCCTACAATTCTTTTCCCCTTCTTTTGCATGTGAAGCTTGTGAGTACTATCAATTTTAGGATGAACCTCGTCCGTTTGAAGAACTTTGGGTTGCTTTGTTACTGTGGCAGGCTGTTGGAGTGATGCTTTGTTACTGTGGTAGTTCTAATCCTTAGGCCTGAAGGTGTTCACTATATCTCTACAGAACTTTTGTGGAGTTGTTGCCAGTAGTTTATGAAAATGTCAGTTTTCTCCAGACGCTAGTTGAAATGAAAAAATGGAGGGGATAATATAACCCCCCGGAAATGTTGGTTCAATGCGTGTGAATTGAACATCTCCTCAACCTCTTCGCTCATTAATGACAATCTCTATGCGTGATGTATGGTGAGCTTTTAGAAGTAAAGCTTAATTATTGCATACTTAGAAGTGCGAAGGTGGCGGTTACGACGAAGAACATTTAAGGATTGGAGGTTTCATGAATGAACCAAGTTGACGTGGGCATGCGAATGGCATGCCATGGTATTTGAAATTAACACTGGGAAGGGATAACAAAAGCCTCCGCAAATATTGGTTTAGTGTGCATTAATGCAGATCTTCTGGAGCCTTGCGCCCATGAATGACAATTTACACGGTGCTTTCATGATGAGCTATTAGCATTAAAAATTTAGAAACAAGACATATATATATATATATATATATATA
>CBVK0100135769.1:0-14239 GCA_900067695.1 Picea abies
GAGCTAGACTCTGGTGTCCTCTACTGGTGCTACTGCCAACTACAACTCCCTCTGTCAGAGTCCATGAAGATGGTGGTTGAATTTGCTCTGTAACATCCTCCTCCTCCTCCTCTGCTACTGCCCCCTCTACCTCCTCATGTATCCAATCAGGCATCGATTCCAAGATAGGCCTCTTAGACTCAACCCTACTCATCTCTGGTTGAAGAAAAACTTGCTTTGCAAAATGACGAAAAAAAAAAGTCAAATTCGGGCTTTATTTCCGGCCATGTCCGCATTCCTAAGACATTTTCGAAAATATCGCGCTATTTTGGTAAATAGCGCGATATTATCGGCAGAGGGAAATAGCACGCTATTTTCGGCAATAATATCGCCAAGACCCATTTTGGCGATATTATCGCCAACATCGCGATAATATCGCGATGTTGGTAACAAAGCAAAAAACAAATCAAATGGGATTCTTGATTTGATCCATTCACATGTGTGTGGAGTCTGGACTGATGTCTTTAGCTTCTTTGATAAGTAGTATGTTTCTTTAATTAATGATTAGTCTAGGAAGACTTGGATTTATTTTATGAAGACTATGGATGAAGTGTTTGGTAAGTTCACAGTGTTAGTGTTTGTAGCTCAGACAAGTATTTTCGTAAGCGTATCTACTTGCGGAAATCGTCATTAAATGTATTCTATACTTTTCCTAGAATTAACTTTATTAATTTATTAATAAAGTGAATGTTTTTTTATAAAGTGACTTTTAATTAATAAAGTGACTAAGTTAAAGTCACTTAATGATTTAATTAAAAGAGAGTCGTTGATCTCACGATCTAATCTTGACCGTTGAGATTAGGTAAATCGCTCAAGTCAAAAGACAAAGAGGGTAAAGGAAAATACACAAGGATTTTTCATTTCACAAGTCACGTGAGGTGAAGAGGAAAAATCAGATTTTTCATTTCACAAGTCACGTGAGGTGAAGAGGAAAAATCAGATCTGATTTTTCAGCTTGGTGAGAAAAGAAAAACAGCAGCACACTTCCCAAGGCAGATTGCACGCTTCCAGTGGAAGAACGTAAATCGAGGCAGTGCATCTATTGAGGTAGCACATAAATTGAGGCAACATGGATTTCGAGGCAACACATCTTTTCAAGCAATGTGGTTTTCAAATTTCGAGGCAGCTACATTTATTGCAGCAAGTACGGATCCCTACAGATCTGTACAGACAACCTCAATGATTGGCAACACACAAATCAAGGCAGCGTTGTGGTTCAAGTTTGCAGATTTGGTTTGTGGTTTTAATTTCTCAGAGCCATTTTCCCTGTGAAGGGAGCTCTTGTAAGTTCTAATGTTATTTGATGAAGAACTGATTTGGAAGAGCAGAAAAATTATTGTGTACTATGTAATTGTTTTCCTCATTGTTTCCGTTGCATGCAAGAGTTAATTGTTTCAGCAAAGTATTTCGATTTGATCTGTTTACATAGTTGATCTAGAGAAATTAACATGGTATCAGAGCTCTTGCTCTGAAAGAAAAACAGCAGCATGCTTCTCAAGGTAGGTAGCACATCTTTTGAGGTAGCACGGATTTTGAGGCAGCATGTCTTTTGAGGCATGCATGGATTTCGAGGCAGCATGTCTTTTGAGGCAGAACGGAAATCGAGGTAACACGTCTACTGAGGCAGCACAGAAATCGATGCAGCACGTCTTTTGAGGTAACACGTCTTTCGTGGCAGCTGCATTTATTGCAGCAAGTACAGATCCGTACAGATCTGTATGAACAGCCTCAGTGATTGGCAGCACACAAATCAAGACAGCGTTGTGGTTCATGTTTGCAATTTGGTTTGTGGTTTTAATTTCTTAGAGCCATTTTCCATGTGAAGGGACCTCTTGTAAGTTCTAATGTTATTTGATGAAGAACCGATTTGGAAGAGCAAAAAAATTATTGTGTACTGTGTGAATGTTTTTCTCATTTTTTCTGCTGCATGCAAAAGTTAGTTATTTCAGCGAAGTATTTAGATCTGATCTGTTTACTTACTTAGCTGATCTAGAGAAATTAACACACAAAGTTCAAGGCCTTGGTTGAAAATTACATAGGTTGGAAGATAAAGGCACTAAGGCCCAACAATGAGGAGAGCACACCTCCAAGGACTTTGATGCCTTTTGCATAGATGTAGCGATCAAGAAGAAGCTAACAGTGCTTTACAACCTGCAGTAAAACGGGGTTGCGGAGAGGAAGAACCAATCCATCATAGAGATAGACAAAGCTATAATCCACAACATTGATTTTCCCACATGTCTTTGGGAGAAGTCTTTACTGGTGAGAAACCTCAATTATCACACTTTCATGTATTTGGTTGTCTTGTTTATATTCATGTGCCTGATGAAAAGAGGACTGAGTTTGAACCCTTGAACATCGAGGGTATATTTGTTGGTTAAAGTGAGACCTCCAAGGCTTACCAAATCTATATTCCAACACGAGAAAGACAGTGGTAAGTTGAGATGTTAAATTTGATGAGCATGGATGGTCCTCTAAGTCTCAAGAGCTTCCACCAAAGGTTGAGGATGGAGAAAAGCTAGTTGTCCCAAATGCTAATATATAGAAAGAGGAGAAATCGGATTCAGATCAACAAGGTTCCAATGAAGGAACAGAGACTTCAGTAATATCCAATTCAATCAAGAAGTCAAGATGGCTTATCCAAATATTGCAGGAGGCATAGGAACAAGTGGGAGCACCTAAAGCTACATTTTGAGTGAGTGATCTTCCAAAAAAGTTTTCTACTCATGCTACATTAATGACTTCTATTTGTATGACAGAATCTCCAGCTGTAAGGAAGTAGCTAAAGAGGAGGTATGGTAGGATGCCACGATAGAGGAGTGTGAAGTCTAGGGCAAAGTTCCAAATCCCACTTTGGAATTAGTTATTGATTCCAAGACTGAAGCTGATGTTAGCGTTGAAGAGTATAAGTCCAGATTTGGTGGAAGAGGATTCTCTCAGAAAGAGGGAGTTAACTTTGTTGAGACTTATGCTTCAGTTGCTAAAGTTTTTAAGGTATGTGGGCGAGATACCAATGATTGCGGATTGAAGATATTGACCCATGAGGTTGATATGAAGGACTTCTGTCTGCTGCATTATTATTTCCTTGTACTGGAGATTTCAAAGTACAGAAAGGAGCAGTGGTCTTGGTTTACATTCCTTCGGATTCACAGGTGGTCAGCATTCTTTTGAAGCCCCTGGCAGAGGGGAGGCTTGAGACGCTATGATAGTATCTTGGTGTCATGGAGTCCTCACAAAGAGGGAGTATTAGTTTTACCTGTTGCTCTATATGTGTTCTCCGACTTGAGCAGCACAGCAGTGATTGCAGATCTGTACAGCAAAGAGGTGCCTCATTTGAGAGCGTAGTAGTGTGGAGGAGGCGCAGCACAGCAGTTATGTAGACATTAGTAGTGGGCGCATGTAGGCACCAGTGTTAGAGAGATTGCATATTAGTGCTTTTCCTTATTTTAGAATTGCTTTTCTTATTATTGTTTTGTTTTTCCAGATTTAGAAAAGCAGATGAGTCAGAAAATATTGCCAAACTTAGCTTGGGCGTTATTTCGAAGGATGGATGAAGCATGCACACATGAATTTACTCTTCTCCAATGGACACACTAATCGAGGCAGGTTTCCCATGCAAGTTGGGCACACTTTTCTATGGGATTAGGGTTTGGGTTTGATACAATCAAACTAAGCGCCTTACTTGGGCAGTGCACTACATGCATTGTAAACCTATTCTCTCCTAATCTATAAAGGAGAAGTAGGGAAGACCATTGAGAGATGTCTTAGAGTTTTTGGCAAGTGAGTTGCGATGTAATTTTCTATTTTGGAGTTAATAGACAGATTGTGATTGGTTTCTGCAATTCTTAGCTTGTTGTTCAGTGTTTCAGTTGTCCATATGTTTGTAGATCTAGCATTTTTATTTGCAGTTTTGATACGTTAAACAGTTTTAAGCGACCTAGGGTTTGTAGGAGTGCAGGTCTACATACCATGAATATGAAATTTAACAATTTGGTCAAGACTTATGATGACCCCAAGACAGAGCATGATAGGATTTTAAAGAAGGACTAGGTTCTACTACTAATATTTTACTGACTTAGACCTTGAATGGTAGGAGAACGAGAGAAATGTCCAAAGGAAGAGGTAAGAGGCATGGATCTTTTTAAAATATAAGGCCACATGTACCATGATTTCTAGACGTGATTATCACCACGAACCCAAGTCCCAAGGAAGACAATAATCCTAGTAATGACTAGAACATTCTTCTCCACATTTTTGGATAATTCAATGCCATGGACGATGGCTAACTATGTGCTATCCCTCATCTCATTTCATTGCATTTTATCCCAATTATATGGAGTGATAAGGCCCACTCAAGTAGTGGGCCCCACATAGTTGGGCTTTATTGAGTACACCTCTTTTAATTTAATAATATCATATACTTTAGTTGGCTTCTCTTTCTTCTCTTATCTTTTCTTAAATTGTCTTATATACTTAGATCTTTTATCAGGGGATCCATCTAAATTAGACGATGTTTTGTATTTCAATCCAATTACCCATTTTTGTTACAAGAGGACATTAAGAAATTTTTAATTTCTTCAAATTTTTGAGCCATCATTGTAAGGAAGCCATTCTTTATTGTCCCTTTAATTTTAGGCTAATATTCTCCAAAATCATTCTTGTTTTTGTCTCTGGAATGTTTCTCATTGCTGTGTACAAAAATCACACTTTTTCCTATTATATTCTAATTCAGCCAATCCATAAAACTTGCTGGCTAGTCAAAACCATGTTTCCTACAAAAATCGCAAACAAAACCTAGCATACACACTGCTTGATCAATCCAAAGAGCAAAGATATTAAAAATGTTGACAAGAGTTTTATACCACGGCTCCTATGCACAGCACGGCATGATACTTTCCTGACTTTGCTACTGTTTGGACAACTAATGGAATCTCAAAGCTGCCTGGCACCCAGATTACCTGCTCAACATCGTATTATAGCATACTGATAAGTTAATGGAACGCAATTGCATAACACCTAGAAATCATAAATAGAAGCTTAAGAGTAAGGCTCCAGAGTCCAGACAGTATCAAAACTCTATAATTCATAAACATTATCATAAAAGAATAGTATTTTCAACAAATCCATACTAGTTAAGAACCTAAAGCTTGCCATCTTGGAGAAGTTCATTATTATAGATACGATGAAATTGATGGCAGTTTTGGTTTTGGTAGCACAGCGCAGAAATTATAAATGTATTTTTAAAATAGTCCTAAAGCATTTAAACAATCACTTCAGACAACTAGATTGAAACAACATCCTACGAAAGAAACAGTACCTATCTACTCAGAAAAGGAAAAAGTATTTGAAGCTCTTTTTATGCTAGAAAGGACTTACATCAATATCTTCCTCTTGGACAGAATATCTTCTGAAAGCCTCCAAAGCACCCTCAACAAGAGGTTTAGTTACAATGTCATTGAAACGAGCAGCAACCTAACCAGAATAATGAAAGCCATCAAAGCCTAGGAAATTTAAATGATAAAGCACAAAATGGAGGTAGATTATACACGCCTCTGGCACCTTCTAGAACAAAAGACATGTAGAAGAGTTGCAGGTGATACCACAGCAAAATGAAGGCCTTCTGTTTTTGTAATGGACCCTGTCAACTGTCGAGCAGCAGCAGAGACAGTAAACGTATTAGATTTCCTTCTCCAATGGTTTGCATTGCCGTCAAAATCTGTGCATAGTGGAGTAACTGCAAGGAAAACACAACTTGAAAATTTAATTAATACTATCATTTATACAATGAATCTCTTGCCAATAAAAAAATATGTGCATACCGCTGAAAAGAGTACTCAGCGACTGCTTCCTTTATAATTACAGTTGGAGAAAATATGAAGATAGGCATATGTAGAAAACAAATAGGAGACTTTCCCATTCATTCATGAAAATGGTTTGATGGAAAAGGTCTCTAAAACTGAATCTCATTATTATTGACTGTAGGCACAATGGTACAACATATGAAATAATAAGACCTTGTGACAAATATAATCCCAATAGAGTAGTACAGCTATTTTTATTCATAAAGCATCAGATAATCGAAGAGAATGGGTTGCAGATCTCAATGCAATGTCCAAGGTTGGCCACTTGTAACCTCTCAATATACTGCTCAGACATTATTCCACAAGACTTTCTTCCTAGTAAAATGAAACAGCTTCCTAAAATACATTGTATTTTTCAATTACTTGTCACTCGATTGGGCCAGCTGCTCAACCATTGAAGTGACTTTTTTTACCATTGCAGTGACTTTTTTAATTAATAGTTGTTGAATATGCGTTTGCAGTAAGAACAACCCATGAGTTCCATAGAATGCCCACAATCATAGTAGAAATAAATGGAAGTGACAAGTAGTTACCGATTTTCCCACCAGCTAGGTGTCCATGTGACCAGTAGGGACCCCAGTGCCCCACTATGTTCAAGTTCATGTCCATAATGCATTCCAACCTAACCATATCACCCTAGGGCATATGAACAACTATTGCTCATGGTAATAACAAATGCGTGCAATAAACAAAACTGCCACATGAATGACATAATACCATTAAAAATGCCATATGATAACCTCAACATGAACCAACCATAAATATAGACATCCAAATGCACCATAATGAACCAGATAAGTATGAGGAGTCAATGAATGATGAATGTCATACCAAACCCACAAAAAGGGTTAATCAAGTGCTCTAATGTAGTAAAAATTGTCCAAGTACAGGTCTGGTCCAGGTTGTTGTTCTGCATTCATCCTGTACTGTCAAACCTGTATATGAACAGTCAACTGTCAAGCTAGAATAACATTGTTCCTAGCTGCATGTGGAAATTCCACATGTGCGGAGACTGCAACAATTCCACACAGACTAGTCACCACAGAAATTCCCCAGGTGTCGTAAAACTACAGAATGGCATAAAAATACTGCTAAATCTCAAAAAAATGGAATTTCTGATAGATATCTGCCCTCTTTGGAAGGTCATCATCCCTCTTACCTACTACATGTACTGTAGATGCAATCTGCCCTACTCTAAAGTCTGAAATTAGTTCAGATCTGCCAGGTTGTTGTAGAAATAAGTGGGGCTGCTTTCTATAAATCCCGAAATTTTGAAGCCAAAATCTTTCTAAAAGTACATTGTTTTACTTCTAAAGGATGTCAATTTCCTTTTTCAAAATTCAGACACAAACAACAGATTCTTCCATAAAATGAGTTTACCCAAATGTACACATCTTGATAAGATAATAGGATAGATAATTTTATTAAGGTCCAAGGAATGACCACAATAGTAGGTCAATGGGACTCAAAAGTATAGCTACTGTAAATACAAAATGGGAGTGTGAAAACAACTCCTATCACTACTCTACTAAAAGCAGAAAAAGAGCTAAATCGGTGTTACTGGGAGCACCCCCCCGGAACCACGCTCCGAGCGGGAGTGTCTAGGGAGCACACTTTGAATGAATTTAAGATGCTCCCTGCCCTTTTGGGAGCGTAGCGCTCCCTAGGAAGCTCCGAAAGCCAAGGAGTGCCCTCCCAAGGCTCTTTGGAGTCTGGACTCTGGACACTCCCTGGGCGCTCCCTAGATGCTCACCAAGCGCTCCTTGTACACATTGAACCCTGACTGTGGTTTTTTAGTAGGTTTGACCAAAAATGATAGCAACTAATGGTAATGTTAAATTCCCAAAGTAAAAGGATAAAAAGGAAAGATAAAGGATAAGTTGACATTTCCTTTATCTTTCATTTTTATCCTTTTACTTGAATCTTTAACATTACCATTAATTGTTTGAGGATGTTTGAGAGTGGTTCCAACCTCATTGGGCTTCATATGGAAAAAGAAGAATTTCATATCCCATTCAAAATTCAGCAAACTTAATAGTTTCAGGATTTCAGGATTGATGGGATTGCAGCATTTTCATTAGATTCTATCACATACGAGGGTATGTGATTGGCATTTAATCAAGAGCACCAAGCCCTTTATGTTCCCCAATGTTAGTGGTGTTGATTGTTTAACTCCTGTGTCATGGCCTTAGCAAAAATTTACCCTTCACTCAAACCAAAATTATTGATTAGGCATGTTAAGCTTTTTCTACCATATTTTGAGGCTTGGATTAGGCAATTTCATCAAAATTGAGTAGTGACGACTGATGTCTCTACAGGATTGAGGTAGAGGTAAAGGATAGTAAAGAGGCAAAGGATGAAGGATGATACTAATGATGAGGATCCCAAAATAAGTGATGGTGGCACATTGCTTGTCATTTATGTTTGTCATTGAAATGTTCTTGCTCATTTATTCATAATGCTTTCTTTCAAAGTTTCAATATAATCATTAATGTACTCTAACTTCATAATAATGTAGTATTCATCTACAAGTAGCACAAATATGCAAGTTTTCATATATTCTATAACTAATTTGGCATTCTGCATGTTTTTTTAATATAAATGCAATATAATATATAAAAAAGACACTCCCGAGGTTTTTAAAAAATGACAATCCTGACGCTCTCGCTCCACTCCGTGCTCTAGCAACCTTGAGCTAAATAACTAGCCAATAGTACACCCTCAGTGGACCTAATTGGAGGTCATAGGTTCAAATCCGGATGGGGGTAGGGTGTGTACACCTCCATAGACTAAGTAGTCAAATCGTTGCGCAAAGGGGACCCCTTGTCCCACAAACAAGGGAGTCTCATACGTTAATTTGGTGTCTGGCTAGGCTGTGACGTTATATTAGACTATTATTATAATTATTAATAAATAAAAAAATTATGTAGATTAAAAACCATGGTGAGCATAAAAAATGGACATGCACTAGAACTAGAAGCAAAATGGAGGGAGGAAGGAGAAGAAAAGGCTACCCATCAAAGTTATCAATCACCACAAAGGGGGAGATGCATTCTTTGATGATGTCGCCTAGAGAATACCCGGTGTTGAGGGGATCTACTGTGTAATCCTAAGAGGAAACCTGGATCAAAGAGGTTCATCTCTCCCAACGTCTAAGGCCAAGGGGAAGAATCTCCAAATGGAAGACTAGCTACTCAAACGGACCTGTAGAGCACTACCTTGTATAGAGTGAGTCCGGATCTAGGAGCTCCTGGAGTCAATCTATCTTTTGGCCTAGTGGGAACTACGTTGGGATCTAGAACTAGAGCTCCTCAAAATTTTAGTGGAGGTCAGTTGCCTTGTCAAAGGGGGAGGGTTAGAAATAAAATCCAATGTCTCACTGATTTAGAGTCTGAAATGATATGGGCCTCCGCCTATTATTTACTGCCACCAGCGGATAGGACAGCAAGGAAGAAAAGGTGAACCTCCTAATGGGATCTAGCTAGGGAGGTCCATGCAAGGTCCATGACCTATGTCCTAACACCTCCCTCATGAAAAGAGCCAAGCATCTCTGCTCTAAATAGCAAAAGAAAATGGAGAGGGAGCTTCCCAAGCCCTGGTAGAGACATGAAAGCACCCTCTAATCCAAAAATAGATGGGATATCAAAAGATGAGGTGCTCATTCAACTCGATCTCCTTAAGTGACATAAATGACAAGTCTTCTCGAGGTGTGGGATGTGGTGATTTGTCCAGCCCAAGGCTAATAGGAACCCACTTTGAAATGACTAAGGGGTGTCCGAAGGGCGTACATCCAATGTTTGCTCGTATACTTAGGTCTGATAATAAGACTGTCCCTTAGCTACATAAAGTGCTTAGAATAGAAAGCCATCTTAAGCTAAGGCCTTCGAGGGGGGTGATCCAAGTGACCTAGACATATTGTATGTAGATATCCTCTCTAATCACCTAGTTCAAGTCTTGTTTAGACAATAGAAAGTGACCAAGAACATCTAAAGTGCACTGGAAAGGAGGAAGTCAATCAATAGAAATGGCCACCAACTAAAGCAATAAGGAAGCCTCTGAAAATCAACAATGCCTCCACCCAGGAGGACTTATGGAAGCAACACCCTTTGAAGAGCAAAGAGCTAGGTGGGGGTATTCTATCCTTCCCAGAGAGACTAGAGTTTGTGAAGAAAGGAGACAAGTCTAAAGATGGACTCAAGGCGCAAAGGATGGACCTCGAACTCCACCTAGATGATGGATTGAGGAATTGTATGTTTGCAACGAATTATACGCTATAATAGAAGGGTCTAGAATCTTTTTGTCCTTGCCCAATTAGCTCGAAGCAAACTAGGTCTATAGACCTCAGAGCCAAAAAAAGATATTGGTTCTAACGATCGAGTCCAAGAGGTGCATCTTGGAATTGATATCCTGGAACTAAAGCTAAAATCCTTGTGTCTTGAGCAAAGGAAGGGAACCTTAACACCTACTAAGTTGGGGCTAGAAAGCATGCCTCAAGCTTAACCAACGACCTAAGAAATGAACCCCCAAGTATGTGTAGGCCATTGTGATATCAATCTTTCCCCCTTGGAAGTGGAAGTGATAGTCAAAGAGAGCACACCTAGACACATTGAAGATCATTACTAAGGTTAACCGTCCACTGTTGAAAATCAAAAACTCCAGATAGGGCATCAATTTGTCTCTACGGCCCCTCGAGTGAGGATGTTAAGAGGATCATGTCATTGACAAGTAAAAGAAAGAAGATCAAGACATGATGTAGAAGAAAATTGTCACTATCCTATATCAGTGTTTTAAAAATCGGTCTGAATTGACTTGGGTTCGGTCAACTCGACCAAGTTGATAGTTAAGCTTACCAACTCGACCAATAGATTCAGAGGGGCCAGTTTGGTACCGCACCAACCAAGTCAAGGCATGACTCGACTGATTCAGTACCAAACTTGCCCAACTCAGTCGAGTATGTACATACTTGACCGAGTTGGTCCTAGACCCCACCACGACGGACAGTGCATGAAAAATTCAATTTAAAAAAATACCTAAAACCTAATTTCTAACAACCTAAGCCCTACCAAAAAATTATAAAGAGACCACCCCCCTTATATTTGCCTCACACCTCTCTCATTGAGCATTTGTGAGCATTTGGAGTTCTAGAGCAGTGTTGAAGAGCAGTGATCTGTCCCATGTATGTTAACAATCTATCCCTGTCTTTTCTCTCATTAAATTGCCGATCCAAAATCTGTCTTTAAAGTTTTGTTCTTTCAGCCTTCTACTAGTTTGATGTTTGAAGCATGAACTTTGCATATTAAGAATATAAGATATGGTTGCAAAGTTGCATATTTGAATTTGCAGATTGGAATTTTACCATGGCCCCAAGTGTCAAAGACCCTGCATGGATCCATATTGATCTTGTTGATGAGGAGATATATTGCAAATATTGCAACAAATGCATAAAGTGGGGGGGGGATTCATAGGTTAAAAGAACACATGGCTAGTATAAGAGACCAAGTTGTCCCATGCATGGCACCATTAGAGGAGATTGGACAGATTAGATTTGAATTGCAAAATTTGAAGAAGACAAGGCTAAGCAAAAAGAGATGCTTGTAGCATGTTTTTTGGACTCTAGAGGCCATTTAGAGCCTTATTGATTACATATTTGGTTTCCGATATGCATTGCACTCAGTGTCATTTTGATATATTCACTCTTACATGGTATATACTTGAGTAGACTTTGCATATTTTGTCTCTAATGGTTCAGAATCATGGTTTGGAATCTTTAAAATATATTTTTTCATTAAAATTTAAATATTTTATGTATTTTTTAGTAAACCGAGTCATTGAAACCAGATAGGTCCGAGTCATTCCAAGTCCAAGTTGACCCTCGATCGATTCCAAGTTCGAGTCTGAGTTTTAAAACATTGTCCTGTATGTGCTCCATGAAAAAGGATTCAATCTCATCACTATAGATCCCAAAGAGAATCGAAGAGAGAGGACAACCGAGCTTGACCCCTATAGTGCTCCTAATGAAGTCCAAGAGGTCATGGGTGATGCGAAGATGACCAACACGACTCATAAAGTCTCATGATGGAAACCAAAAGGTTATGTGAAATGCCAAGTCATGTAACTCTTAGAACAGAACTCCCTTGAAACAGAGTAAAATGCCTTCTAAAAGTCCACAAAGCAAAAGAAGACTTTTGAAGGGCAATGATGAACCTCCTCGATAATGGCAAGGAAAAAAAATATGTGGTCAATGGTCTAATACTCAGTGTTCCTCCTCTCTAGCTCATCAAATAACCACATGTGAAGTGTTGTAGCATAGAGCTTGGTGAAGGTGTGTCTAATCATGATGGTCTTGTAGTTGTTAGGCTCTAAAGTAACCCTGAATTTGAAAATGGGGTAGATGATATGATGGACCCATGATGAAGGGAAGCCTAAACAAACATGATTAAACAAATAAACAATGTAGAAGTCAAAGAAAGTGAATACCATGTTTGAAGAACTCAGCCTAAAGGCCTTCCTCGTCGATGGCCTTGTTAGTGCTCGTGATCTTATGGCACTCCTAATGTTGAGAAAATATATAGCAAGAGGAAGGGGGAGAGGCAATACGGACTAGAGGCTTCCAGGACAACAAAGAGAGAGGTGGTATGTGAGAACATGGAATGATGATCTATGTTAGGTGGGAGAGAAAGCGTGTCTAGGAAAAAGGGTGTTCCAGAAGGATTTGGATGAATGGTGGAGGTTTTGAGAAGCTCACATCTCCTTGTGGCAAGAAAAATGTGCTTCTTGTGACAAAGGAGCCATCAAATGTCTTGACAAAGGCGAGGAACGGAAGGGGTCATGATAAAGAGTGAAATGAAGGTGCCTATGAAGAGTTTACACTCTTCATTGTACCATCAACTCATGGGGAAGAGTCTGAGTGCAGAGGCATGGGTGAGGTGCCAGATGGTGTGGGGGTATGAATCAAGGGAAGCCTCCCAAATGGTCTTAGAGAGAAACTCGTACTTAGTCACAATTATCTTGAGGGACGAGAAATAGGAGAAAGGTGCAGCCATCTAGAGAAGATAGGAAGAATAAGAGTCGACATACTCCATGTCAAAGTGGATTGTAGTCTACCTGCTATCAAGGTGGGAGAACGAGGGGGGGATCACCAGGGGAGAAGGTAATGGATGTGTGATCAGCTAGAGGGACAAGGGGGGGAAGAGGTGAAGGATGTGTGGGAGAAAAGCTTGATTGGCCAAAACATATTCAACCACACTAGCGTCGCGACTATGGGGGAAACTTGTGAATTTGCTAAAGTCGAGGTAGCAAGGGAGACCATTAAGGAGTAGTCTGTCATGAGATTCACCAAGTTGGAGGAGGTGCCTCCCATACACTGAAATGTGGCCCACACCATCATTTGAATCCCTATAAAGACCCTATGTATCTGAGTTAACCTTTTGAAGACAAAGAACATCCTCAGATCTGCCATGAATCGATACCTGTAAAGACATTGTTCGGACATTGAAGTTCCCCAAGAGGATAACATCCCCCAGTGCAGAGTAGTGACAAATCTCTAGGGAGAGTCAAGGAGGGGATGTGAAGTGCAAATCTTGAGGAAGCGAAAGGAAAGTAGCAGAAACCAATGAAAATGTCTCGAAAGAGCAAGGCACTCCTTCGGACTCAAATCCACATGAATTTGGCATGCTTGACAGAGGTGACCATTGAAACTATTGACTAAAGGGAATTATAGGTAAGGCATTCCACACCCCCTGACCCTCAGATGGCATTGGAATGACAAGTCTCCTCTCTAAAGGCTCATTATCAGAAAGCTTTCGGTGCAGACCCTCATGCATCATAGCGAGAAAAAGTGAGTCAATACTTTATAGTGAGGCTTATAGAAAACACTTGCTATGTGTTGAAATTAATGCAGCTGCAAGAGCCATTCTCCAGAGGATGGAAAAGACCCTAGTTGTGGACTAGGGTCCTAGCACACTCCTAGGGTTTCTTGGTATGAGACCAAGCAGTGAGAGCCATGGCAAAAGACCCTAGTGAGGGCCATGTTATCGCGCAATTTGTAGCTAGGATAAAAGGCTAGAAATCGAGTATGCAAACTGGCGTAATTGGAACCAATCCCACCCAATGTCACCACGATGGGATGGTTCTTTCTCTTTAGGGTGGTAAGGCCCAGGGGAGACATCCCCGGTGACCTGGGGTTTTGAGAAGGCTAAGGATTACAGGATAAAGTAGCTATTTCCCCCTCACAAGTCACCACCAAGCAGATAGTCTGACCAAAAGGCCAATAAAGTAGAACCCCCCAATGAGATATACCTGCCTGAGACAAAGCAACAACAAACTGATATGTGCAAGCT
>CBVK0100135770.1:0-14238 GCA_900067695.1 Picea abies
ATAATTGATTTCATGCTCATTCAATTTCCTGGATGTGTAGCAAATTACACATCCCTCTTTCATAAGGACTCCTTTGAGTCCTTCCTTGCAGGAATATTTACACACGAGGAAGTCATTATCAGGGTCCACAATATTCAACATGGGCACATAGGTCAAAAGGTATTTCAGTTCCTGAAATCTTTCTTCACATTCTTTTTTCCAAGTGAATTTAACCCCCTTTTTCTGGAGGTCAGTGATTGGACAACTAATCTTGGAAAATCATTTTATAAACCTTCTATAATATCCTGCTAAGCCCATAAAGGATCTGATATCAGAAAAATCCTTTGGGGTAGGCCATTCCATAATAGAACTGATCTTGTCATGGTCTATTGCCACTCCTTCTTTAGAAATGACATGGCCTAAGTAATGGACGTGCTTCTGGAAAAAATCACACTTGTTGAACTTAGCATAGGGTTGATGCTCTCTTAGTACTTGAAGTACAAGTCTAAGATGTTATTCATGCTCTTCTCTGTTCTTGGATTATATTAAGATATCATCAACGAAAATCAATACAAATTTGTCTAGGAATTTGTAGAGTACATTGTTCATCAAGAACATAAAAGTTGTGGGGGCATTGGTTAATCCAAAGGGCACCACCACAAATTCATAGTGACCATACCTTGTCCTCAAGGCCATTTTGTGGAAGTCTTCCTCCTTGATTCATAATTGATGGTATCCAAACCTCAAGTCAATCTTTGAGAAAATGGAATCACCCCCTAATTGGTCGAACAAGTCATTGATTCTTGGTAAGGGGTACTTGTTCTTAATGGTTGTCTTATTGAGTTGTCTATAATCTATGCACAGTTGGAGCTTGCCATCTTTATTTTTCAAAAACAGGGCTAGTTCTCCCCATGGAGACACCCGAGGCTAGATGTAGCCTTTCTCCATCATTTCCTTTAGTTGTAGCTTGATCTCAACTAGATCGGGTGTACTCATCCTATAGGGTGTCCTAGACACTGGCACCACTCCTGGTGCAATTTCTATCGAGAAGTCAATGTCTATTATTGGAGGTAGACCACATACCTATTGTGGGAATATGTCTCTATAATATCTTAATATGGGGTGGTCCTCTAGGTTCGGTTTGTCATCCTCAGCAAATTCCAACACTTGTATTGCATATAGCAGACACCCCTTTCTACAATACTTTTTCATTTGAAGGGATGATATTTGTCTCACTGAGACAAGCTTCTGAATCCCTTGGAGGTTCATCTTTCTCCCTTCTTCATTTACACATTCTATAGTTTTATGGTAATAGTCCAACTTATTTTTATAAGCATCCAACCAGTCCATACCAATCAACAACTCATAATATCCTAGGGGAATTATGTTAAGGGTCACTCGGGTGGGCAATCCATCCATGATGAATTGGCAAGATAGTATGACCTCTACTACTTTTCTCTTCATTCCACTGGCTAGATGTACCAACCATGGCTTAACATGTCTAACTTGTTGCAGTTTACACTTATCAATAGTTGGAGGGTCCACATAACTCAAATTAGAACCAGGGTCAATTAAAATAGAAACTAGACGGTTGGCAATCATACCTTCCATCCCCACCACTAAAGCTTGGTGGTTGCATTTTTATTGTCCAAAGTCGCATAAATATGTGGTAGGATCCTAGCCACATCATTGACTGTAGTAGCTTCTTGGATGTTGTAAATTATCCTACTATTATGTTGTCAGTGTGGGCAATCCCTCAGTAGATGTTCTTCTCTACAACCCCAACATTTCAAGGGTTCCCTCTTTGGGTTATTAGTCTTTCCTGGGGATGATCCAAAAGGTTTATTTCGACTCTGGGAGGGGAAATTCTATTGGTTTACACTTTGAGTAGGAAGGCTCATATTTGAATCCTTCCTATAGTTATTAAACCTTGAGGATTTAAATCCCTTCTTCTTGAACCCTGAAATACTCTTCTTCTTCCATTCCTCGTGAGGTTTTGTCCGATGCTCGAACTGTTCATAACAATACCTTTCCTTTCGGATAGTGTCTTGTAAGGTCTTTGGCTCGTCAAAATCAATCTTGTTACAGTAGGTCTAAGTTAACCCACTGATAAATCGTTGGAATTTTACCTTTTCATATTTTATGTAGGGGACATACCTCAGCAGCTCAAATAATTTATTTATATATTCCTCTATGTTGAGATGTCACAACTTGAGTTCACAGAAATCCTTAGTCTTCCCGTCGAATTATTTCTCTGATAGATACTTCTTATTGAAGTGTTTCTTAAATTGTTTCCATGATAAGTCATTTTCATGGATTCCTTTCACATTCTTAAGATCTTCCCACCAAATGTAAGCCTTTCCATTCAGGTTAAAGATGGCTATTTGAGCCTTCATTTTTTAATAATTGTCATGAACACTGAGGTACTTCTTTAAACCAAGAAGCCAAGATTCTTCCTCTTCCTCCTTCTCAATATCTCCGTTGAAAGAGGGTGGTTTGGATTTCTTGAACTCTTCAGGGTCATGACATTTGGAATTATTTCTCTTCTTTCCTTTGTCCTAAGAATGTGAATTAGTTTTGCTACTAGAATATCCCTCGAAGTTTCTAGTTCCCTTTCCATAGGAATCTCCCGATGAGCATCCATTGCCTCCAGGTTGGGCCTTCCTTGAGGTGCTTCTCCCTGTGTGTCCACTTATGGGACCATGTTTTATTATTTCAAGTGGACTTTGACTTCTCTCTGTATGTTGTCAGTCCACATGGTTGGTTGCAAGTCCATGCTGCAGCTGCCTTTGTATATCAGATAAGCTCTGCAGCAAGACTGCATTGATTTCGACTTGTTTCTCTTGCTCCTTTATCAATCTCTCGTTGTAATCCTTGCAATTCTATAATTCAGCCATAAGGATTCTTACAGTTTCAGCTAGATCCAGAGGGATCTCCACCGCCCTCCTCTTGTCAGACTCTTCGTCTGTATTGTGAGATCCCTAACCCACTTCATGGTGCATTCCCATCCTTTATGCTTGTGATGTCCCATTATTCACTGACTACTAGAGTGTTGGAAAAACACTTACTGTTAGCTAACATTCTATTATTTTATGATGAACATACAATTCAAATTTCTTAAATACACACACAATAAAACGTTTTATTCTTTCCCTCAATAAAATTTTAACCATAATCTTTAGGGAAGTAGTAAGATAAGGTGTCACCCTTGAAATTTACTTTAAACATGATTTTTAAAAGACTCGTCCCTGAGCCCAAGCAAGCCAAGTGTTGTAACCATGCTCTGATACCAATTTGTAACACACCCATGTTGGATCATCGAAATTTTGTTTTCCTTAACTATCTCAAATCCTCCATTCGGGGTATTTATCATGTTCTTCTCTTCTATATCATTCTAACAACGGTCTCCATGCTCCAAACTCGGCTCAAAACTGGCATATAGACCTCTCCCAAGTTCCTCAGGTGTTCATTGGTCGGGGCCACATGGCTTAAATATGGATACGAATCAATATGCTTCATCCTAGGTTCTCCAATATCCCAAAGCTTCCATCATTCCTAAATCTATGGTGGAGATCCATCCACCAACCAATCCAACGACTGGGCTTTATCCTCGGTTAACTCACAAGCTAGTGGGGAATTCTACATTCGACCTTCGGATTGAAATCCAGGCCTGGCCCCTTCCCTCCATCTACACTCGCATATGACCGCAGGCTGTGACTAGACGCCAAAACAACCACCATGCGAATCCTCCAGACTGGAAAATCTACGAAGTTCACAATCCGAGGCCGTGTGTCCTCAGAGAATTTGGCGACCTTGATCCACTTTGGGACTTCGGGCTTCGATAGGTTCTCGAGTCTTCACACACACAAACCTCTAAAGTGAAATCCTTCCAGAGTGTCAAATATTCTGACATGTGTCCTCCTCTATTAAACAGTCGGGATGAACTTTGGTGATTCGGCCTTCAGGAGTTTTGGTGTCACCACACTCGTATCCTCCAGAAGCGATCAACATTGGGATGACTACATTGTAGATCCAATGGCTAGGATAGGACCCAAAGGATCCCCAGATCTATATTCCTAGTCACTTCATGAATTCGGGATTCAAAAGTTCTGCACACTCCACCCTCGCTTCCCTCTGAACTACCTTTCCTTCGAAGAAAACGATTCTTCTGACACAGACCCTCCTCTATTCAACAGTCACGATGGAATCTGACGCTTCGACCTTTGGGATTTATCGGTCCACATGACCCCACTTTCTCCAATGTGTTCATCCTCCCGAACAAAGGATTTGCTGACACCTGTCCTCTTTTGATGGATGACTCTAATGAACTCTGATTCTCTGGGATTTGGGATTTCTTTCTCTATACAAATTATCTTTTCTCGTGGAGTGATTTTCTTTGAAGTGGTATATCTTCCGCCATGCGTCCTTTTCCAATGGACGGCTGGGATGACTTCAGGACTCCAACCTTTAGAAATCCTCATGCCTTCACACTTCAATACTCTTGGATTGAATCAGCGTCGGGCTGACCACAACCTAGATATGATTGTCTGAGGGTATCCACGTAACCCCAGAGATCTATGGCTTGTAAATTCCACTCAAGGGTCCCTTGGGTCTCATTGTTAGGCCACTCCGAGAGGGACACCTGGAAACCCTGTCACTCAACACATGGGATCCCACATGATGTCGTTGTTAATACTCAGGTCCCCATGATCAAACAGTAGTGATGGATCCTGAAGGATCCTTAGATCCATGATCCACAGTGATTGTGAGGCCCCAACGTCCTCGCTCTTTATCGTAGGGCTCAATCTACGCAACCAAAAAAGTACTCGCCCAACTCGGTCTAATAGTGGTCGTTGATCCTCCATCCCAATGAGATAAACATCATTGGTGAATTGTGGGCCTCGAACTAGCATGCCCGCTAATTTCATCACCGCACTCCACAATGATTCCCCACCACGATATTCATTCAAAGATCGTGGTTCATAGCGATTGCAGGGCCCAATATCCGCAATTTGGGAAGTGCTCTCCTAACTCTGTCTAATCATGGTCGTTGATCTTCCATATCCAATGAGATCAACGATGTTGGTTGATTTCATCCCGTGAACTAGAACATCCGCTAATTTATCCTGCGCGCTCCACAATGATCCCCAACCATCGATCTAATGGACTGGCTGGTGTTTTATTTGTTAACTCTAGTGGGTCTTTGAGTTGTTCTGACGACTAAGATAGGTTTTCCTCCCAATGAATGGTTCACAGTCATTTCCTCTGTTGGTTTATTGATTCATATATATCTCTTGTTACTCAAGGAGTTCAAGTAATTTTGACAATCATGAAGTTTGACATTCCAGACGTCGAAATCCCGAAACTCTGAAACCATTTTGAAGTAGCTCCTTTCGGGATTAACGCAGTGTTCCTAGACCCAGGTCACATGGACCTTCGTATGAATCTCGGGATGTGCACTCTACTCTTATTCGGGTTTTAGTTAAGGTCTTGGGCACAAGTTCAAGGTCTCTCAGACTACTGGATTGAAGGAAATGTCTTCCTGGTTCGCAGAACCTTATGTTCTGAAACTAGACGATGTAAGCTCGTGAGGTTACTGAGATGGTAGCAGTGCCAAGAGGCTTGCTACGATTCTAGAGTTGTGACGTAGCTCCTTTGGGAAAACACCTTCGAGAGTTAAAATGGAGCATTCGAGAAAAGCACAAGCACAAGTCCTCAAGGAAACCAAAGTATATACATAATTTAACATTTTTCGATGCAAAACCATTTACAGATAAGAAAATATATGCATGCAACTGTTAATTCCCAATTCAATGCATAAAGTATAGAAACAGATATCAGAACCAGATAATGTAAAGCTACTGCTAGAAAGATTGCCCGTTTCCACCCAACCATAGGCTCAGTCACTCCTAATAGATTTACCACTATCCACCCCCGTTCTAGACCACGATGCTTTTAGATTAAATATCTTCTTCTGGCTCAAAAATATATAGGGATCACACTAGAGTCTAAGCTTGGAAGGCTGGTGAACCGTTGGATCAGCAGCCAAACTCCCGTGAACCTTTAGATCTGGCAGGAGTTGCACTGGGGTTAAGCCCTAGTGAACAGAGGAGAGTTTCTAGTATGTTATTGGGAATTACGAGAGGGCAGAAATCACGACATCAAGAATCGCGATCCACAATATCCCGATAGGCGTAGGACCATCTATCATGGGGGATACGTGTCAGGAGATCCCGGAAGTCGGGAATCGGAGAATCGGAGTTTTCGAGCACAAAGAAGCCTTGTCATACAGAATTGCGATCCGCGATTTTCCCGACACGATCTGAATCGTTCATTTTGGAGAACACGTGTCAATAGATCCAGATGGGTCGGAGTTCAGAGCATCAGGGATTTTAAAGGGAAGAAACCCTCGTAGTTTGGAATCACGATACGTGAAGTCCTGATAGGAGAGTTGTGTGGGCCACATGTGGAACTAGTGGAGGACAGGTGTCCGACCTCCAGGAAGAGTCGGGAATCGGCATATCGGAGTCCTTGAGGACAAGGAACTCGAGACATTTCAAGTCCCAAACCCCGGAGGAAATTGAGACCGTTCATTTAGAGGACACGTAGTAGAGATCTGCGCCATCGGAGAAAATCCCGACAAGGAGTCAATCTATCGACGTTTGGAGTTCATCGGGATATCGGGGATCCCGGTGACAAGTGAATTGTGCACTTTGAAATCGCGATCCGCGAAACCCCGATTAGTGGGGAACAACTGTTTGAATAGCGGAGCTGAGGGAAGAGCCGTAGTGGGAGCTAGCTGTCAGCTTGACGGAGAATTGGTGTTCGAGAGATCGGGAAACCTACGAGTAGGTGTTTTACGACATTGGAAACCCCGTAGCCCCGACGAGAGGTAGGACTACGGTCCCGAAATTAGTGTTCACATTGGCCAAAGGCTTAGCCAAGTGGGGCTGAGGCAACAAAGGAGCGATTCAGAGATCGGAGATCGGTGATTCAAGTTTCCAAAACATCATGGGTGTCAAAACCCCGATAGAAGAAACCCCGACAGAAGCATATGGAGGTGGTCATATGAACGCAGGTCACGTGGACCAGCAGTAAGCAAGAAGAGGCTGGTGAAAAAGGGGCGCATCAGAAATTTGTCCCATCGGTGATCGGGTATTCGAGAGGACAAGGAATCTCGACAACGGAAAGTCCGAAACCCTGAATCCTGATAGTGAATCAGGGATTGGCATTTCGTTAATGTAAGTTTATGGAGATTTCTCATTTGTGAGAAATTAACCCAAAAACTTTGTTTTATGATAGTGGGTATGTTACACTACCCCATCCCCTCATTAACTCTTGAGGAGGTCTTCTCACCTACTAGCCTGACTGTAATTCATTCCCAGGTCAGAGGGTTTTTCTAATCCTGAGCAATTAAATCCAACAAAGTACTGGTTCGGTGGAGGTTAACGCAACCATTCTTGGTCCCCTCCACCATCTATTTCATAGCATTCATGGTTTCTCTTAGCACATCCCCTTTCCAACAATCATGCAACACGTATCCATTTTCTATTAAAATAACATAATTTACATTCATCGACCTTTCATACAAAGTTCCATCAAATCAAACATTCACACCTTTGATTTTTCCATATTTCCTTGTCCAATATAGTTATATTTTCAACTGGGGGAAACAAGGTGTTACATACTGTATGGAATACAAAAGACTATAAAATTCAAAGCACACTAGCTAGCTAGAATGGTGGTAAATTATCTCTGAAGAGAAATATGTTTCGCCTAGTCTCATTCACAAGAAGTTGATTACAAAGAGGAAAAAAAGGCCTTTTAACATAAAAAATCAATGAGAAAACCCTAAACATCCAAAACCGTAACCCCAAAATATGAAGAACCAAAAGGTTTGTAGGCCCTGATATGGTTAGTTAATACATCAAATTTCGAGGGGAACAATTTTTGCATAGGATCTTCGTTTTGGGTGCTCATTACACTGTTAGAAAGGTCATTCCATTCAACCTATCGTCTATATTTTACTACATGGTAGGCGGTGTTGGGCCAAAAAAGTGTCGTTTGGGGCCTCAAAATGACCCCAAAACTTTGGGACCTGAAAAACTCTAGAAAAAATGACAAGATGTGGATCTATTCTGAATTAGTGGAACATGTGAGTTGCCACTAGTATCCACCCATATTAATAGGATCCATTGGAAGGTTCAGGCAAACCTTCATCAAGCATAACATTATCATCAAGGTGGAGCTATGTGATGTGTTTTTTGACCCTTCCTTAAACATTGTATTCGATTCAAGGGGGTGTTTTAAGATATGACATCATAGGAGGAGACTAGAGAAAGGTTGAATGAAAATTTCACAAGTGAATTATTCCACCAGACCTTCCTTAATATTAGTATTATCATTGTATATGATCTCAATGGAGGACAGGTTAACCCTTCCTAAAACATATTATTCTTATCTAGGGAGAGCAGCGGGAAGAGTCAAATGACGCTTTATCAAGCATACCATTCACATTGAGGGTAGATCACATAAGGGTCAAATGACCCTTCCTCAAGCATACTGTTCTCTTCCATGTTTACCATGTATAAGGATCGATTGTCCCTTCCTTGAGCATAATATTCATGTATTGGGGAGTTGGGGGATGTGATAGTTGACCCTTTCTCAATCTTAGTATTTGTATCAGGGGGGATTTTGGGGAATGTTCAAATATTCCTTTCTTGAGCACACTATTCCATATAGGGGAGTATGAGGAAGGGTTGGTAGAACCTACCTTTGGAATTTTTTTATCATTGACTCTAATCACAATGAATGGTTAGTCAAATCTTCTTTGAACATAGTATTCACATTGTAGGGAGCATATCAAAGGGTTGAATAACCTTAAGAATAAAATTCACATCTAGGGGTAGCATAGGAATGGATGGTTGAACCTTCCTCAAGAATTTTATTACCATTATGGGTATGAATTTGAAAGGCTCAGCTAAAATTTCCTCAAGCCTAATATTTACATCAATTTCAAGGATAATTAATTGTTGGACCACACTTCCTCATGTATAGTATTAGTGTCTAGGGGGAAACATTGAAGGGCCAGCCTCAAAATTAGTAGTCTCATCATGAGTGAGGATAATAAAGAGTTGATTTAATAATACTCAAGCATATTATTCATGTCAAGTGAGAGTCAACTTAAGGGTTAATAGACACTATCTTGAGTATATTATTTGATTTGAGGGGGATCTTGATTAAAGGTTACCTTAGGGGGATCATAGGGAAAGTTCAAGAAACTCTTTTACCAAAGTAGTATTTTGATTAGGGGTTTCCTATATAATTTTTTGAAAAACCTACCTTAATATTGGTATGGACATTGTGGGGGAGATCGAGCAAGGGTGAAATCACCATTCTTTAATCATAGTATTCATGTCAATGGGATCCAAGTTAGAAGGGTTGTTTAGGGGAATAATAGGAAATTTCCTACCAAACATACCCAATATTAGTGTTGTCATCGTGTGGGATCCTTAGTAGGAGCCGACATATCCATATTGAAGAAAATTATTCACATCAAGGAAGAGTTATTTGAAATTTTTTCTAACCCTCCCTCAATCATACTATTTTATTCAAGAGGAAGCTAGACAGAGGGTTGGCCTTGGAGGAGCACAGGGAAAAATCATCTGACCCATTCTTAATCTTAGTATTTTTATTATGGGGGAATCTTTGAAGGTTCAATGGACCATTTGTGAAATATAATAATCACATCAAGCGGAGACCATTGAAGGGTCATCTGATCCTACGTTGAGAATAGTATCAATGTTTAGTATCATTGGGAAGGTTTAGAGAACCCTTCCTCAAGCATAGATTCTTATTGAATGGGAGCGTGTTGAAGGTTCTATTAACTCTTCATTAATAATTTTATTCATGTTAATTACCAGAATTGAGAAGGGCTACATGACCCTTCATCTAGCATACTATTATTGTTAAGGTAGACCCTAAAGATTATTTTACTGGCCCTTTTCACGCTTAGTATTTGTGTTAAGGAAGGGCCTTAGGAAGGGTAAATTTACCCTTCCTTAAGCACAATATTATTGTCTACATGTAGTATGGGGAAGGGAGGGTTGATCGTTCCTTAATAATAATATTTCCATCATGGAGTATCCCTTCAAAGGGTTGGCTAAACCTTACTTGTTTTTAGTGCTTATATCAATGGGAATGATGAAGAATGTTTTTCCAACACTTTCTCAAGTATAGTATTTTGATATGTGGAAAGAACAGTGAAAGGTTTTTCAACCCCTCCTCAATATTAGTATTCTCTTCATGTGTGATCTTGAGTTAAGTTCAAATTAACCATCATCAAACATATTATTTTCATCAAGAGGAAGCTAGGTTGAGGTTTGGTTGACCCATCCTCAAAGAAAGTATTCCATTCAAGGGAGAGCATGAAGAAGGGTCCACCTTCAGGGATCTCAAGGAAATATTGGCCATCCCTTCCCATAATTCTAGTATTACCATTAAGGGTCTCCTTATATAAGGGTCATTTGACCCATTCTCAATATTATTATTCTCATCATGAGAGATCCTAGGGAAGACTCAAGAAACACTTCCCTAATCACAATAATTATATTAATGGGAGCTAGTTAAAGGGTTCCCTGGCCCTTCTTCAAGTATAGTATTTACTTCATTTATAATAATTACTTCAATTATGTATTTACTTCTCATAATGGTACGTGGTTGAGTTTCCCTAGGTGGCTAGTTGTTACTAAATTGCACCTTAGTATGTGTCGTGCTCTCTTCCAATAATTGTTAATCTTTTTTTTATGTGGTTAGATGGATTATCATTTTGTATGACCCTTTGATGGATATTTTATTTCCTTAATAATTTAGTATGATGAACCTAGACACCTATGTGATTGTCTAGATTATGATGGGTACATAAATTTCTTAATGGAAGGATTAAATATTCTTGATAATGACTATATAAACATTGATAATTATTGGATAAAATTTATTTTGATTAGTCCTTAATTCTAAGGCTAATATTACATATATACTTATTGTCCAACATACTTATGATGATATTGCATATTTTTTATGATGGTTGGGTAGTTTTGATAACCCTTTATGAGGATTAATATGATATATCATATTATGATGTGATTCACCCTTGTACGATGATTTCATGTGTGGATGCCCCATCAAAGAGATATTCCACTGTGATTATGTGTATATACCCTATTAAGATGTGGCTTATGTGGATTCCCTATTAGAGATACATTCCATTTTGATTATGTGTAGATTCCCTGATAAGATATGGCTTATGTGGATACCCTATTAGAGAGATATTCCATTGTGATTGTGCAGATTCTATTTTAGGAAGTGGCTTATGTGGATTCCCTACTAAAGATATATTTCATGATATTTATGCACATGTGTTGGATATGTTGCCATTGATTGGTTTCATATTATTATCGATGATTTATACATATGTTAAATACCTTTCCATTGGAGTAATTTCATATTATGATTGATGATGCGTACATGTGTTGGCTACCTTTCCATGGAGTGGTTTCCTATAATGATTGATGATGTGTATATGTTTTTGTATGCCTCACCATTGATTGGTTTCATATTTTCATTGATAATGAATACAAATGTATGTTTCCTTGTCATTGATAGGTTTGATATTATGGTGAGATTAATTAGGATGATGATGTCACATATACATTGGTATATTAGATGGAATAACATGTTCCAAGTTAAGATATTGGTGTACATTGGGGAAATGTACTCAAGGGAAGGGTTATTTTCTCAATCAGGATGACTATCATATCCTAGTTCTTAGGAAGCTTGGGAAATGGGGAAATATTTGTGAAAACGACCTCAAATTTAACTAGGGTAGAAGGGCAAGGGGTTGTAATTCACTTTTATTTTATTTTGGACACTTGTAAATTTTCCCTCAAGTCCAAATTCTCCCTTGGATGAGTAAGAGCATGACCAAGAGGTAGTGTTGGGAAGATATTACACTCAGATGAATTGTAAAATAAGTGGTGTAGCCATTGCTGGGGTTGGATGGATAATTTGAAAAAGGGTTCTAAGGAACTTAGTATTGGGAATACATTAGTGTTATGTTAGTAATGATTTGTGTAGAGACATGTCTTTTCCCATCCAGTCTATGTGGATTAAGCAGCTAGGAGTGTTCTTGCAACTTGAAGGGGTGATAAAGTTCAATGTGCATGGCTCCTTGTACTTGTTATTTGGGATACAATTATAAAGACAGGACATTGCTGCAATGATTTCAATCACCAACTGAAGTGGTAGTTAGATATTTGCTTGAGTGGGGCACCATTATTGTCATCGTTGCAATCACTAGATAAAGTTGATAGTAGGACCCTTTCATGCCATAATCCCATGGGATTTGGAGGTGTTGCAAATATAGTAGCATCTCCATCACACATATGCTAAAGTAATTATAATCCTGTTGATTTAGTCGTAAGTAGTTGGGTGGGATTGTTGAGAACACTATGATTTTAGGGTTCCTATCCTCATTGATCTTGATCCCTCCTTCGTGGGCTAATAACTATGAAACGGATTACATTGATTGGGTGTTAAGTTAACCCTTGATTCATGTTCTCCCTATGATTTTTAAGGCTAGTTCATATAATTTTGTTGGAGACTATGGGTGGGAATTGGAGCAAAATTGGCTCGGCTCTGGACCTTGGCAAGCTAAAAGTTAAATGTGTTTTTTTATTAAAGTATTTAATTTGTGTGCTCTTGGTTTTTTATATGGATGATTTAGTTTCGTGTTTGTTGCGGGCATTTGTCCATGGTATACTCGATAGTATAGTTTTGAAATTAATCAGAACTTTCTTGACGTTAAGTAGAGCGAGGCAAATGAATTCAGAATTTTTTAAAGAAACATTAAAATTTAATTTAAATGCTTTTAATTTATTTTTTTTTAAAACTTGATTTTTTTTAAAACTTGATTTTTTTAAAACAATTGGAAGCATTCGTTTGCCCCAATAACTCGACACCAGCTGTCTCTAACTTTAAGTCTGAGCTAATTACTGCCGATAATTGCTCTGAAGAGGAGGTGCCTGCATGCTCATTGCTTATTGGAGGGTTTCTTGGCCTTCTTTTTTTTAATTGACATCACTTGATATTACAGAGTTCAGTGCAATTTCAGATGTAAAATTGAAGGTTGTTATATTATACAACATTGAATATTGAGGAAGATGGATTATAGACTTAAAGCAAATCAAATTCTAAAATTTAATTTTTTTTTTCTTGTCATACACTAATTTATGTACTTAAAAAACATAGGAATAAAATTTTAAATATATTAACCAATAATAATAATAAGAAAAATTCATATTTTTATTAAAAATTAAGTATTAAATTTCATATATTAAAAAACAATGAATATGAAATAAAAAGGGAATTCATTATTATACCTCCCTTGGCAGTAATTATGATTTATTCTTATTATGTTGGGTTATTTTCTTAAAAAACAAATTATATTTAATATTATGTGAGGATTGCTGAAAATATAGGGCTTGGCAATATGCAAGCTCACTTCTCTTTCATGTAAGCAACGTAGACTACAATATAAACGGCTCATTCGATGCTGTCAAATAAAAACAAAAACATCCACAGGCATACGAACAACATTTTCAGTGGTTTTGATGGGAAACTTTGTGATCGTATTTCATGTAAGTCAACATTCATATGTTAATTGGTTGTAGTTAAATTGGTTGGGGTGGAGAATTTTTTCTTCCCCACCCATGTTTTAATCTCATTTATACTAATGCTATTTTTTGTGAGCTAAATATTTTCGAAATACTTAAACTTTCTATGTTTTCTGAATTTGGGAGAATTATTATGAACATACTAAGAGATTTAGTTGATGATGTCCCAAAAAAACATCAAAAGACACACAAACGACACATTTTCATTGGTATCCATGAGAAACTCTGAGAAATCTTGTTTCACCTCCAAGAAACATGGGCAAAAAGAAAAGAGGCAACATAATCGAATCCACTTTAACGGATAAGAAAGATTCTATCTCTATAAACTGAAGGCGATTCTATACTAGTTATAAAGGAGAAAGAGATAGATAATGTAAAAGAGATAGAGAGGTCGACTTGTGACCCTGTGGGATGGGGTGTTTATTCTGTTAAGAAGCAAGCCCTGATTCAGAGGAGGGGAGTCCATTCTCTCGGCTATGATAAATTGTGTGGCAAAGAGAAATGCAGAGAGAAGAGAATAGAACAG
>CBVK0100135771.1:0-14237 GCA_900067695.1 Picea abies
ACTCATTACTACTATACTAACTAAAATCAACTATCTAATTTACTAGCTGCAATATTACTTATTCACAAATGTACACTATAAACAACCTACAGATTTAATTAAAACCTGCAAAACTCATGTGTTTTATGCCCTAAGACAGCAAGGAATATTTTTGATTTTATATTTTATGAAAAAGAAATAAAACTACTGAAATTAAATGATCTAATACACTACTTCTATCTTAAACTAATATCTGAATTAACTACTAATAAAAAAAATAAACAACAGACTAGCTAACCTGGAAGCGCTCCTAGTTTATCCTGCGTATGATGATTTCGAAGCTGGTCGGAGGAAGTAAACTTGCACCATTTAATCCCAAAGCTTTTTGTAAACGATTGGTTGTGTTTCTCTTCAAGTTATTTACAGGAAAAACAAGACATAAAAGAACATAATAACTTTATGATTATAAATCCCTGCAATAAGGGAAACCTGTTATGCAAGAAACTTATATTTTATAATTCAACTTATGAAGAAGATAAACCTGTCATTCATAAACTGAATCAGACAATTATTATATCTTTTATACACTTGGAAGAAACCAGATATGGATAACAATGATCAAAATAATATCATTTGCACATGATTAAGATATCTAAAGTAGTCATAAATCATATACCAATTGATATACATAACATGAAACAAAATGATGATATAATGAGAAGCTAAAGTTGTGTCAAAACACCAAATTCTACTTCAGTCTGTATTATAAGTCCATATCCCTGTTCTCCCATGAATGAGGATGAACATTATTACAAAAATCATAAGTATATATAAGTCTTTTCACATGGTAAACTCTCCTTGTGGATAATATCAAATTGTCTTACATAATCTGGGAACGATCCCAAAATCAACTAAACTAAGCAACTAAAATGCAAGAGAAATCTTTGGAATATCCCCTAACTGCCCATAATCTCAACTGCAATTTTGAATTTACCTGCAATAGAACACAATTGTCAAATTAGAGAGATATTTCAGTAACAAAATAATAAAAAATTGACCCTATAGACTTAGCTACAGAATCATCTGATTCTGTAGCTAGTCTAGAATAGCATACAGGACCAGATAGAAATCAAATGAAATCTTTTCAAAACAATCCAATTTAATTTTATTCTAATAAAAATTAAAATCGAATTATTAATGGTTCAAGCAAATTTATCATTCAAATCAAATCAAATAAAAAAGGATGCAATCGAAACAGGATAAGAATGTTCTGCTTTTTAGTTGCCATAAAATAATGGTCAAATCATGACAAGCCTGTTTCATATCCAAATGTGATTACAATCAAATCGTATCGTATGAAATCAAAACCAATATAGTTATAATCGAACCTAATCATAATCAATTGGTTACAACTGTGTAAAATTCATATTGTTTTAATCAAATGCCAAAATGGAAAGGCTGTTGTGATTGTAATCAAAATGAAACATGCATAACAACATCCACTAAACTTTGCTATAGAATTCGATCGCTGAGTATCACATGGTGAACAGACATGACAAAAATAATGATCATAACCATCGCTGACTCATTATAGTCATAGCAATAAATTGATATCGTTCAATCAAACGCAAAGATAGGCAAACCGTTTTAAATGGAATCATACTCAATGAGTAACGACCAAATGAATTTCGTTATTAATCGCCACACAGTCAATATACAGGAGCATGATAGAATCAACAGAATCCATAATATAAACTGGGTAACTAATCAAAACGAATATGGTTGAGCTTAATTATAGCAACAAATCGTGAGAATGGATATAGTTAATTTCGTTCCTCAAATCGAATTCAAACAATATATTTATCGCAATCTGATAACATGGTCAAACAAAACAGTCCAAATCGATTGATTGAGTGTATCTATTCACAATTTTGTCATGCAATAACAGAATGATATTTGAATTGGTCAGAAGACATAGAACAAATAATCACAACAGCTAACCATATCGCATAACATGTAACCAATTCGAAATGAGATATTGACTATGTTCAGAATTGGAATACCAAAAACAACTTGTGTTTAGAAAACATTAACAACTTCGATAATCAACAGAGTATTTGATTGAAATCAAATCAAAACAATCAAATCTATCCCACGATTACTCAAATCAAAACCAAATCGAAACAAAACTTAAACGATAATGAAAATTGATTTATCAAAACAAAATCATATACAATAGAGCATGCTTATGTGACAGAGCAGGTCCACGGTGTAAAAAATTTTTATAAATTGGTGAAAGTCATACCAGTGAGGCTGTTCAAGCTATGCCAATTTTGAATTGACGACTGTTGTAGCCGACTCCACATTTTTAAACAAAATCGAACCTGTTGTTCGCTGTTTCTTATGAGTGGATGGCATCTTTGCCTTTTGACTGGTGAGCCTTGCAACTTGATCCTCCAAAGCATGGATTTTGGACTGTAGCATTGGCACATCGAGGTAATACCTTTCCAGCCATGAGCCACACTGATCACATGGTGGAGCAGCTGGTTTGGATAGGACAAGAGGGGGTTTCAACGAGTCACCTGGGGTTTCACAAGGCATTTTGATGCCTGGATAATTAGGATCATTTTGTAAGCACGGTGGTAGATTATTCACAAGATCATATGCAATTTTATCACACAGACCTTCTGAATAGGGATACTCACTCGCCAGGTAACGTTCAATCTCTGAGTCAGAGTCTTCACTCACCATAATAGGGTCAGGATTAACAGGTGCTTTTGGTTTATTTCTTGCCATGCGAGAGATTAACTAGGCATTCTTCTTGCCTTTAGAATTGGTAGTGGGTTTGGCTTTAGGCCTCTTAGCCACGGGTTTAGCAGTTTCGACATGTTGGGTGATAGAACCGAGTAGGTCAATAGGTTAATCGGGTAGGGGTTTAGGTAACAGAGCACTGTAAGGCACAGGGGGTATTGATTTTGTCTCGATCACCATAGGTTTATCAACCCGTGGTGGGCTTGAGTCACCAAAATTATTGCGTTTAAGAAAATCCTCCCAACAGTCTCGGTGTAACCCCAACTCATAAACCATAAGCATTTTAACTAACTCGAAATGAAATGGATTTTTATCGGATTGGTTCTGTTTGTACCTTTTAGACATTTTAAATAGACTCCTATGCAAGTAGTAAGGCATATTAAGTTCATAGCCCATGAAAACCATAAGTAGCCGAAGGTGATACAAGAAAACGAAACCATACCGGCCCTCGCAGGTAATGATTTGCTTGGTTACCATTAGCAAGTCGTGCCAGTGTTGCTTCAGCATGTTTGCGGGCAAACCCTTGTCACAAGAATTAACCTTTCATGACTGGAAGAGTAATGTCCATGGGACATCTTACACTTTGCAATTTTTTGACCATTTCTGTCTGACAACAGGCAGACCGGTAGCTAGACTAAGGAACTTCTCATCAATTTCTAACTGCACATCCCCAACCTTGGCTCGGCAGCCATTGAAGGTTAATGCAAATTGCCAAGCCATGCTAGGGTTATATCCATCGAAATTTCATATGAACGGGAGCCAACCGAATTCCTCCAGGTCGCTGTAAGCACCATCGAACATCAAAAGTGCCTGGCTACCATTGGGCTCAGCCCTTACGATAGGAACCATGGCGCGGGTGCATGGTAGGGCTTGGATAATACAACAATACACAGGGGAAAAAATTGTTATGGCTAACAGCTGCAAGCGCTCAAAGGGGAATGAATCAATGTATGCGTGCGAAGGTGGTGGGATTATCACCGCCATGCAGTGTATTAATGGCACAGTACAGTGCTGTTCAATCAATAATAATAATGTTTAAAACACATTAATCGTCCAACCCAAAAATTCGAGCGGTGAATAACCATATCAACGTGCCATTAATCAATGTAAAACCAAAACCATATATTATATTAATGTGCCATGTGTATAATTCAAACCAACATGAAATCCAAAAGTTTCACCAATGCGCCAAGTGTAAAACATTGCCATGAAATCAAACTCACCTTTGACCCATGCGCTTGTTGCATAATCCAAGTTTTGATCAAAAGTTTTTTTAAAAACATGGTAACAATAGATAAAATCGATAAGTCAAGGGATCATAATAGTTAGGATCACATCATAAAAAGAAAACCTTCAACCCACCATGACCCCTATATAATCAAATATAATTCATGAATCAACATACTCAATGCCTTTTCGAAAAATCAATTGCGCAATCAGAGTGATGATAAACAAATGGACATAGTTCGAAAAATAAACCAAAGGTAAGTACCAATCATAATATCAATGAGAATATCATAACAGTTGAAATAACGATGGGGGAGTTTTCACGCTTTCAGTCGTGAAAACTAAATTGCAACCAATTGGCAAATGTCGCTTGAAATGAAAGGGTCATCTCTTTGCAAAATGTGACAGAAATTTGAAGTTCATAGACATAGGTGTAGGCAGCTTTTAAGGCAGTTGAAAAAATTTAATTGGCATCCAACAATGGTGACACACTGGGAGAAGAAATTATCTCTGTCAAAATAAATGAATTCAGATTAGGACATCAAAGAAAAATTTGACTTAAAAACAACAACTAGAAAATCGTACAAACATCATCATTTACTATCTTTTTCAGCGATGTTTTAAAAGACACATACCAATAACAATCTTAAGATCAACAAGTCATGATTTTTATGATAAAATCTTCGATACTGTTGGCATGGCCACTGCTGCTAGCAGGCGTCCATAGCCTCGACAGGGTTTCCATTTAACCCACTCGGACGTCTGTATCCTGTCAAGAAGTTCTAGATTAGAATAAAGGACTTTAAAAAAGGTTTCTTATAATTTTACAGATTTTCATTTACTCGACATTGCTTCGCTACCAGCAGGCCTGTTCAGTACTCCGATGAAGCTGTCTTGGCACCATGCTTGCATTTACCCGCCGGTAGCGGACCTGTTCAGTATCCCGGCGGGTTTACAAACACTTCCCACAGCTCTTATTAATATTTTTATTTTGTTTTTCTTTTATGGATAGTTGAGCAGGGTGACGCTGAAAAATCTTGCTATTTTATCATACTTTTTTAGACCTCATCATAATTTTTTGATACTGTCCTTTACTCAGCACCAGAAATGTTTTATTTCTAAAATGTAACATCCCTCTCTAGCACACTGTGAACACTTATTATTTGAGGACACTTGCTCGCAAGTGATCTGGACTTTTATGATATTAGACCATTTATACTTGATTATGATGTGATTGACTGATGACATGATGTGTTACTATTTGATGTCAACAGATGCTATTGACTCAGTTTCATTGAGTGTGTAGGGTTTTTGACCTTGAGGATGCAGAGGCATCGGTAGAACCCCCTTGGACTCCGGACTGAGTCAGGGAGTGTGCTTTTGGGTGATATGTTTACTATGATGTTTCATTCAATTTGATGATTGTTGTTGACATTTCTGACATGATTATTGTTGATGCAGGCTGACGATAGCTTTCCGACCAGACTCACATATGGAGTAAAGTGGCCACACACAATTTGCAGAGAGGTTGAGGGAGAGGGGTGGATAGCAGCCCTGCCACCGCCTACTAGCACTCCTGCCATGGCTCGAACCATAGGTTAACAATTACCTAGTTCGAGAGGACCCACGATGCCATGAGGGCCGACTACGAAAGTCGCTCACGATGATTCTAAGGGGCGCGCAATAAGGCGGGGGCCTTATTCCTTAGAACCCTTAGTCTCCTACAAGTTCACCTGGAGGAGTGTTGACTCCAGGGGTTATAGAGGTCTACCAATCAGTCCAGTTGGCGAGTGGCACCATTGGAGCACGTGGTGCATCCTGAAGGGCACGTCGGACAAAAGAAACTCAGTTGGCGAGTGGCACCCTTGGAGCACATGGTGCATCCTGAAGGGCACGTCGCCCAAAAGAAATTCCAGAGGCGAGTGGCACCCTTGGAGCACGTGGTGCATCCTGAAGGGCACGTCACATCATTGTGGGGGAAGGGTCAGCCTAAATAACCTTAAGTCATCAGCCCCTGAATAAAACCTTAAGCAATTCCCTTAACCAATCGTCGCCTAGCCCATAATCTAACCCTAAGCCTAAGACTTTTCTAGAAAAAGGGGAGAAAGTTAGTGTGACCTTAACAAATGAAAATTCAAAAAAAAAAACAAAAAAAAACTCAGACCTTTATCCTCTCATTATCCATGTCTACTTTATTAAACTATCCTCCATCGCCTCGATCTTCTAGTGTCCATCTCCCTTTTACATGTCCAGTTCACGTTACTAAATCGCCATCCCTCCTCTTAATTCCTCATTATTATTATTATGTAATACATTTACTTTTCCCATATACATGTTTTCCATCACCTTAATCTCTCTTTATCCTATATATACATATTAATGGTGAATTTAAATGATGGATAATGATAATTTACTATGATGAATGCATGCTTATAAATAAAATAAAAAATGAAAATATATATACATATATTATAAACAAATGGTGGCGTATTCCTTAACCTTAAATTTTTAGAATAATGAAAATGCTAAATGATCCTCTTTCCGTAAATTATTAATCCCTACTGCCTCTTCCATTAATAAAAGTTATGCATGTAAAAATAAAAGGGAATTATTAATGAGCACACATACTCTTTGAGTTTTAAATATATATATATATATATATATATATAATAAAAAGAAAAATAAGAAAATAAAAGGGAAAAGGGGGGGGAAACCTAAAAGGGAGAGGATTTAGGGTTTGAGACTAGATAAAAGAAAGGGAGAGGGGGGAAAGAAAGGGGACTTTCTGAGCTATTGGTATTGTTATGCTGCCAGACTAGAGACTGGACTGATTTCTTGTAGGAGTTGGGGATTCTCAGCAGACTTGAGTGGTAGCTCAGCCTTGGAGGCGAGCTGAGAAGATAGGCTATCATCTGGGTTATGTGTGGCCCCTTTGCGGCTCAGGGGGCTAAGGGGGAAGGAGAGTACCCGTAGCATTTGGTTGGGAGGTACCGGTGAGTCCTCTACGGTCGGCAAGTAGAAGCAGGAGCAGGAGCTGCGGGAGCACAAGAATCATTTGCTGCAAGCGTTAAGGACACAGGTATGTAAATCTCTGGGCGTTTCTGTCTTACTGCATGTGTCCATAAACTGTAGTTTTAATGGTTACTGTGTAACTAGTAGTTTCAGTGGTTATGGCTATTTCATTCTCGTGGTTTAAGGTCCAGTTGTTCATTTGCATTATCTTCCATACGTGTTGCATTTTACATACACCTGGGCACATTTTCTTGCAGTAGATTTGCCTTTTCCTTTACCTTAGGCGATTTTGTATGCACTTGGGTGTATATGTTTGTATTGGGCATTTTCCGATAGTAGGGTTTTTCTCTTTTTTTCGCTGGGCGTTTAGTTCTATCAGGCATTTTCCTCCTGCAGTGGTTTCTCTTTGTACCCTGGGCATTGTTAATTGTGTTGGGTGTTGGTTTTTCTCCATGGGTTTTCTCATGATACCTTGGGCGTTTTTCTTTTTTTCACAGGGGCGTTTTTCTGCAGTAGGGTTTTCTTGATAAACTAGGGCGTATTATATCTACTGTGGGTGTGTTTTTCTGTGGGTTTTCCTTATTATATCTTGGGCGTTATACATACCATGGGCCAATTCCCAGCGAGTCTTCTCTTTTACTGGGGCGTTGTTTTTATTTCCTGCCCGTACTCTACAGGTCTGCGCCTTCTATTTTTTTTTATTTTTTTTTTCCTCAAAAAGTTGGGCAGTAACCTCCTTGTTGGTGAGACCTGGATATTGAAGTATGGTCTTGTAGTTGTTATTATATGAGTCGGCTACTTACAGCTAGATTAAAAAGTGGTAGTAAAGCTCATTTTCCTAATTGATAGTTTCATATAGTAGCTCTTCCATCACCTTGTATTGCACCTTCAGGACAATTGCGTGTTGAGTGATTCTTGTTGGGTATCCTTAATAAATTTATTGGAAATGAAAAGGTAGATTCTTAAAGGAATTGAGATGGCAGAAGTCTTCGCTTGTAATAAAATTTTGGGACTGTAATAACCGTGGCTTCAATCATGGCGCCCTCTCGTTCTACCTTAACACAATGTACATTGCAGGTATGGGGTGTCAATTGTGTTAAGGTTCATCATTAGTTTGTTGCCTTGATGATTGTGCTTAAGAATATACCCCATTATCTCCTTCGTTTATTCATGTAATGACCATGTAACAAATTTCAAAGCCGTTAAACGAAATTACTGGTGCCTACTCCCACCTAGCCTTTAATCTCACCGCCTGATAATAATTTAAGGTGTTCCTGCATTGGGAGAGATGGCTGCCTTATGCACTAGGCATCGTGCAAGGATGAATCCATGGGGTGTTGAGCCTGCATGAAGGAGACTGAACCTGAACCTTCTTTTTGCCTTCCATCACCCTGCGTGTTAATTTTACCTTCTATGGCATTGCCAGCAAACCGTCGTTGCCCTCACCTGTGCGTCCCCCTCATCCCCTTTGAAAAACACGCCTGTAGCAGACGGTGGCACACGCGTTCCCTCCTCCCTTACCTCCATGTTAATGCAGCTCTGACCTGTGCACTGGCCAAGGATCCTGAGAACCCTAGATTCTAAGTTTTAATTTTTGAGTTTAATGATAACCTCGTTTTATTTAATGCTATTATTGTTTAAAACGCAATATCAAGATGATGCATAAGCAGCCATGTTAACTTTGTTTGAATTAATGCTATTATTATTTTAATGCAATATAATGATGATGAGTAGGTTTAAAATGCAATACTGATGATGCTTAAGTTGCCATAATAACCTCGTTTTATTATATGCTATTATTGTTAAAAACGCAATATCATGATGAGGCGTAAGCAGCCATGTTAACCTGTTGATTTAATGCTATTATTTTTTTAAAATGCAATATCAAGATGATGCGTAAGAAACCATGTTAACTTTGTTGAATTAATGCTATTATTGTTTTAATGAAATATAATGATGATGCGTAGGTTTAAAATGCAATACTGTTGATGCTTGAGTTGCCAAGATAACATTGATTTATTTAATGTTATTAGGGTTTAAAATGCAATATAATGATGATGGTGGATTAGACGGGCTATGCCTTTGTATATGTAAAGAAAGATTGGTTCTTCATTTGTGATTGAGTCGGGCTTATTCGTTCATTATTCATTTAAAAAAGGGGGGTTTATTTCTTTAATTGTTTCTCATTTAGGGTATGGATGTCTTTATTATGGTATTTGGGAGTTAGTTAGCGAATCGGCATGGTCATTTAATGAAAAGGTATAATTAGATTTGACTTTGCACCAATTCCACACAATTACCCTCCACCGAATTATTCGCCATGATGTTAATTAATATTTGTTAATTTGCAAGGAGTACACTTGATGTCGGCAATGTTATATTGTTTAAATTGGATGCAATGATAATAATTGTTAAATAGTAATATTAATATTGATTAAAGCTGCAATTTTAATATTTGCTTAATGGCAATGGTAATGCTTGTTCAAATGGCAATATTAATAATTGTTTTATTGCCTTGGTATTATTCGTTTAATTTGCAATAATAAGGTTGTTTAATTTGCCAGGGCAATGATGATGTTTGATTCGCAAAATTAATATTTGTTTAATTGCCATGATATTACTTGTTAATTTGCAATAATAAGGTTGTTTTAAATTGCCAGGGAATTGATGATGGTTGATTCACAATTTTAATAGTTGTTTAATTGCCATGATATTACTTGTTAAATTGCAATGAATAGGTTGTTTTAAATGCCAGGGAATTGATGATGGTTGATTCGCAATTTTAATATTTGTTTAATTGCCATGATATTACTTGTTAATTTGCAATAATAAGGGTCGTTTTAATTTTCAAGGTCAATGATGATGGGTGATTCGCAATGTTAATATTGTTTAATTGAACTATTCGGGATGATGTCTAAGCTGCAAGGTTATTATTAGTTTAATTTGAAGGTTAATGATAAGGTCTATTGCTATGCCAATATTTGTTAAATTATTATGACCTGTATCCTGTTCTTCAAGTTGTTAAACCCTTAATGTTGATCGATTCTTAATGCTAATTTAAGGTGTACATATCGACTTATTGTGGTTTAAATGCTCTCAATACTAACCTAAAGTTGTAATCGACAATTTGGTTATGACCTGCCTTCAGGATGTAAAACTACATTTAACCTAGACCGGTTCAGTGATAGGTAATTGTCGTCCTTTTAGATCTTAGAAATTGGCCTTTAGCCAGGAATACTGGTCGGGTAGTTGACGAGGTTGTATTTAGCCTATGCTCTCCTATGAGGATTGTTGTTCTTTAACCCTTATTGTACTTAGATGTAATCAATCCCCTGTTGCTCTGTTTGTGTCGGGAGTGATCTAGACACCTCCTGGTAATCCTTAGTACCTGTGTCTGTGTGTTTTTGCGTCAAGAATCTAGTGTCATATCAAGAGTCTCAGGCCCTTTAAAGGCAGGGTTTCCACTCTTGTGACACACCTGAGGGGCTTACTAGTTTCTGCCTGAGCAATCAGCCAGGAGCCTATCTGACCTTCTCTCTCTCCGGAGCAGAGGACTAAGATTAAATGCCATGCTTTTCTGTGCAACAATAGTAAACTCCACTACTATGGATTCTCCCATCCGTGACTGTACTGTACGTAACACCTTGTGTGGTTTTCTGCTTATAGTTGCTTGTTGTGCGCCTTGCGTCCTCTTTTTGTGATCGTCATGGTTGCGTCTTATCAGTCGTCGGGTGGCGACGTAGAGTCCAGTGTGTCTGTTTCCCTTCCCACACGTGCACACACACGGTTAAAACAAAAAAAAATTGCACCCATTGTCAGAGTAGTTGTCCTTAACTAGGAGGGTTGTTACATATGGTATCAGAGCCGGTTCGACCCGCGACTTGGGGTTCGCTACGGCTTTCCTTGACATGAGTTGGTTTTTCTATACTGTTGTTGATCGAGTTGATTGTGTGCGTGCAGGAAATCATGGTTAGAGGATGCCACAGAGGCAGACGATGGGGTGCTAGGGGAGGAGGCGAGACGCCTCCAGTAGCATCCATGCCTAAGGGGTCTAACCCCCAGGGAGGCGAGCAGGTTCTCGGACAGGAACATATATCAGTTGGTGATGTTATTGGGATGATGAGATCCTTTCAGCGCATGTCCGAGGCTCTAATCAGCCGTTTGGACAGAGACGAGGCTACGGCGCCGGCACCCCCTGAGGTTCTGCCGTGCACACCAGCCATCATAGGCAGCATTCACCGTGAACTCGAGAAGGTAAAATTTCTCGATTTCTTTGGTGCCCCGGACAACACCGCCGTCGAGGCATGGTTGGAGAATATGGCGATGTGCTTCGCACTTTGTGATTATACCTCCAACATGAAGGTCTGCATGGCGGTCTTTCAACTGAAAGGGAGCACTCTTCTATGGTGGAAGACGCTCCTACCGTAGTTGAACATGGCTGTGGAAGACGTGTCGTGGGAACTATTTGAGGAACAGTTCCGAGAGAGGTACCTTTCTGAGGAATTCATTGAGTGTCAGCTCAACGAGTTCAACGCGCTATGACAGGGAGGTCGTACAGCCCTAGTACGAGGCACGATTTATGGAGCTGGTCCGGTATGCTCCGCACCTTAACACAGAGAAGCTCAAAGTCAACAGGTTCATGTTTGTGCTCCGCACCTTAACACAGAGAAGCTCAAAGTCAACAGGTTCATGTTTGGCCTTAACAACAGTCTGCGTGCAAAGGTTAGGATCTTGATGCCTCAAACCTTGTACGACGCTATCCAAAAGGCCCTCATAGCAGAGGAGGAGCTTATCAGCGGGGGTGAGACCCGGACTTTAGCGAGACCTGTAGGGCAGAGTTCATCAGGGGCACCGCGACATCAAACACCAGCAAGACATATACCGGGACATCGTGGCTTCTAGAGGGGATCCACGTTCACTACACCTCGACGACCACCACCTCAGCAGTGGACACCTTATCGAGGACCACAACACCAGCAGCAGTGTCGCCCACAGCAGCAGTAGTTTAGGCCTGTTCAGTAGAACGGACCAGGGTTTCAGGCCGATGGGTAGTCCTCTTCTACTTCAGGTACCAGGACTACTAGGCCGAAGAAGGGGTGTTGGACGTGTGGGGAGCCACACTACCAGCACGGTTGTCCTGTGGAGAGGGCCAGGACGTCCGGATCAGCCGAACCCGCTACCATGGGAGATATGGTCAAGGCCCATCGGATTCATGCAGCGATGAATAATCGCCAGGCAGAGCACCAGTCGACTGTGCTCGAGACGACAGATACGGTCGCTGGCCAGACCCTTAGCATTTTGATAGACCCAGGAGCTACTGAGAGTTTCATTTCTGGTGCAGTGCTAAAAAGGATTAAGGTAAAGGCAGTCGAACAGGATGAGTTTAGCTTCGTGGAGATGGCTTCTGGAGCCAAACAGAAGGTTGGAGGAAAGGTTACAGGCTGTGCCCTTAACCTGGGAGAGTTTGTCACGAGAGTCAACTTTTACGTCACGATATTAGGATCTTATGACGTCGTGATCGGTATGGATTGGTTGGAAACGCATGAGGCGATTCTCAACTGTAAGACGAAATGGTTGAGCTTGGTGGATGACGAAGGACAGAGACCTGTGATTGTAAAAAGGAACCAGGGAGTTTCCCTACGGTTCATCTCTTCCTTACAGTTACAGAAGAGTATGCGCAAGGGGTGCAAACTATATGCGATCCTCGCGCTAAATGAGAAAGGAGTAACGGAAGGCCTAGAACACCTTCCAGTGGTGAAGGAGTTTGCGGACGTATTTCCAGAGGAGTTGCCTGGGATGCCGCCGGAGAGGGCACTGGAGTTTACTGTAGACCTGAAACCGGGAACCGAACCAATAGCAAGAACGCCTTATCGGATGTCGACCCCGGAGTTGCAAGAGTTGAAAATGCAACTAAAGGAGTTGTTGGACCTGGGACTGATACGTCCTAGTGTGTCACCGTGGGGTGCGCCAGTTATTTTCATATGAAAGAAGGACGGATCATGGAGGCTTTGCATTGACTACCATCAACTGAACAAGGCGACGATCAAGAATCAGTATCCCTTACCTAGAATTGATGATCTATTCGATCAAATGAAGGGTGCGACGGTGTTCTCCAAGATCGATTTGCGATCTGGATATCACCAGTTACAGATCAAGGAGGATGACATCCCTAAGACCGCCTTTAAGACAAGATTTGGACATTACGAGTTTACTGTTTTTCCTTTTGGACTCACAAACGCCCCAGGGGTATTCATGAGTTTGATGAACGGGGTGTTCCGCAAGTACTTGGACAAGTTCATCCAAGTATTCATTGATGATATTTTGATCTACTCTCGGACGACGGAGGAGCATGACGAGCATTTGTGCTTGGTACTACAATGTTTACGAGAACACAAATTGTATGGGAAGTTGTCCAAATGCTCTTTTTACCAATCGAGGATTCACTACTTAGGGCATGTCATCTCCAGCGAAGGTATCGCCGTAGATCCAGCCAAGGTTGAGGCTATTATGGAATGGCCCACACCAACGAATGTCACAGAAGTGCGTAGTTTTATGGGATTAGCAGGATACTATCGACGGTTTGTTGAGGGTTTTTCGAAGATAGCTAATCTGATCACGGAATTGCAGAAGAAAAACAAGAAGTTTGTTTGGACAGAGAAATGCGCGGAAGCATTTCAGAGGCTTAAAGAGTTGTTGACAACCGTGTCGATACTAAAGGTCCCTGACATGGACGCAGACTTCTTGGTATGCACAGACGCATCCAAGGAAGGTTTAGGCAGAGTCTTGATGCAGGATGGACGAGTGGTTTCTTACATTTCGAGGAAGTTGAGAAGGCATGAGGAGAACTACGCAATGCACGATTTGGAGTTATTAGCCATCGTTTATGCCTTGATGGTTTGGAGACACTACCTTATTGGAAGAAAATTTGAATTAAAGACTAATCATTGTGGACTACAACACATTTTTACGCAAAGCGACCTGAACGCGCGACAACGACATTGGTCGGAATTGCTTAGCGAATACGATTTCGAGATTTCTTACATAAAGGGAACACTGAACCTAGTGGTGGATGCCTTGAGTTGTAGGCCACGCATCTTTTCGGTGTTACCTCTTCAAACAAATCTACGTGAGAAGATTCTCACCTTACAGCGTGATGATGACTGGTACACAGAAGTCAGGGATTTTATCGGACAAAACACAATGATGGT
>CBVK0100135772.1:0-14236 GCA_900067695.1 Picea abies
GTATTATGCACCGTAAGGTTCCTCGGTTGGGTTGGGGAATGACATTATGGTATCAGAGTCGTAATAAAGAGAGTTTTATGTGGCATGGCCCAGCCTGGGTGTTGGGTACATTACAAAGTGGTATCAGAGCCTAGTTTTCAACATTGAGCCTCGATGGGCCGAGTTAGCAAAATGTTGAAGTGGAAACTTGCAGAGAATTAATTTATGGAGTATGTATGAAACTTGTTTATTTAAATCACTGCAAGTACAAATTAAGATAAATTCATGGGTAATGTGAAGAAATGAGCCTCTTTGAAAATTTCAAAAAAAAAAAGCAAATCGAAAAAATTTGGGTATTTTTTTCGTATAATGACATCAACATGATGTGGAGGCCACGTGTCAAATGATGTGGTAGAAGAAAGACATGTATTGCCATTGTGGTGGGTGCATGTTTGACGGGATGACAATTGGCGAGTGATGTGGGCCATGTGGCAAGCCAACTATTAATTCCAAAAAACTACGATAGATCTTGGAATTTGTGTAAGTGTTATATCCGTGAGTCCGCGTAGATAGAAAAATGGTTAAGTGTTGAGACTTCTCGGACGGACTTGTGAAAATAAGGTTACAATATTATGATTTCGCGAGTCTGCGTAGAAGTGGAAAAATGGTCAAGTGTTGAGACTTCTCAGACAAACTTGTGAAAGAAAACTTACAAGATTATGAGTGTGCGAGTCCATGTAGAAGTGGAAAAATGGTTAAGTGTTGAGACTTCTCAGACAGACTTATCAAAGGAAGGTTACAAGATTATGAGTCCGCGAAGGAAAAAAAAATAGTTAAGTGTTGGTGGTGGGTTCATGGAAGGTATGAAGAAGAGATATGACTTAGATCTGCGGTGAATCCATTAAGACAGATTGACGACGGAGATCTATTCAAAAAATGATTGGACGGTTGTTGAGCTTTGCTCCTATGTTGCACGTGCTAATGAATGTTCCTTCATTGTTTTGCCCCCATAATTTTTAGCTCAGAACTCAGATTGGAGCAAACGAACAATCGTTGGAAAGGTATTGAGGAGTAGAAAAGACCTGTCAACCTCGAATTTTGATTTAGGCATTATATTCTCTTCAAAAGTGATAAAAGTGAATTTTGTAGCACCAAAAGAGTGGAAATTGCAACTTGTAATTGTTGTAACTATTCTCTTAAAACTCAGATTGAGGCATGAGGATAGTTGTTGGAAAGTTGTTTCGAAAATGAATGCATTTAAGGAATCTTACTTGGGAGAAATGCATTAATATTCTTCATAATTTAAAACGAAGAATGACCTGTAATCTATATGATAAATATTTCACAATATACTTAATTCTAACAACAATTATTGCATGCACATTCTTGTATAATTAGAGATACAAAAAAACAAACTTTAGTTCCTACATGAGAACTAGAGACATGGAGGATGCTCAAGAGTTTTACAACCATGAAGAAGAAATTGGAGGTTTGCATATCAACTTGGGTAATGTTGAGACTGAGTCTAATGGGAGAAGAGACAGGCACAAGACTGTAACTATGAGAAGCCTGTAAAAAGAAGTGTAGAGCTATCGGGTCAATAATGAGAGGATCATGAAGGCTCAAGAAGATATACTTCAACGCCTAAATATTCTACAGAAGTAAGTTAACAAGGACTCTGGCACCAAGCAAGCAGCTAGTGCTAGACAAGTATCAACATCAAGATCCTATAGCAAAAGAGATTACCATGGAAATGATAGGTAGTCAAGAAGCATGAGTAGATGTCATCATTCTCCAAGGAATTCCACCAAAAGAACTCATGCAAGTTTAGGTCCAGGGAGCATCCCAAGTGTGTCTCTTGCTCAAAGGCAAAGGTGAATACCTGAGGTAGACATCTTGCAGGGTGAACTCAAGAAGATTAAGCCACCAAATTTCAATGGTGAGCGCAAGAAAGGAGAATATGTTGGGGCCTGATTGATGGAAATGAAGAAATATTTCTAGCTACATGATTACCCATCCTGGGTAGAAGCTAGAATTGCCACCTACCACTTGTAAGGGAAATAAACCATGCGGTGGGATCAACTTAAGCAAACCAAGAACCTTGATGAGAAAATAATCTCATGGAGGCAGTTCAAGGGATATTTCCAAGAGAAATATTTGTCCAAACATTACTATGAAAGAAAGATGAAAGAGTTATTTGAACTGAAGTTGGGAACCATGACAATAGAGGAGTATGAGAAACTAGTCTTTGAATTGTTGAAGTATGTTGACTTCATCAAGGATGAGAAAGTCAAAATCCAAAGGTTTCTAAGTGGATTACCCTCTTTCTACAGTGATAAGATTCAATATGATAACCCCAAAACCTTGGAGGAAACCATAAGCAGAGCAAGGCATCTGTATGAGTAGATCAAAGGAAGACCAGTTTTCCAAAAATATTGGAATGACAAGATGAAGGATAAGAAGGATCAAAGGAAAAAGGGTTTTAAGCCACCATTTTTCAAGAATAATTTCCATGTGAATCAGCACGGTCAAGTCGCACAAAATGAACACAAGACTATAGATTCATTTGGAAAAAGGCCAAGGCAGGCAACAACCAGTGCAATGTTGGGAATGTGGGGAAAATCATCTATATAGGGACTTCCCTGACAAAGGAGAAAGAATTAGGACCGTCCACAACATTCAGGAGGTTGAAACAGTGGAAGACATGGGTAGGAGCATGTCAAGGATTTATGCAGCCTTGGATAACATGCAAACTGAATATCAATCTCCCATGATTGAAGTGGAAGGTAAGATCAATAATGAGCCCATATCAATTTTAATTGATTATGGAGCCATCCATAGTTACATAAATGCTAACATTGTTGAAATATTTCACTTGCAGAGAAGTAAGCATGATAAATCTTTGTTAATTTAGTTAGCCACGGGGGCTAAGAAGAAAATCAATGAGTTGGTTAAAGATTGTCTGATAGACATGAATGGATCCAATACAAAGGTGGATGTAAACATCATACCATTGGGTTCATATGATTGTCTAATTGGCATGGATTGGTTGGAGAAACATCATGTTTTCATAGACTGTTACAACAAGACAATCACATGTATTGATGAGGAAGGGAAGCAAGGAAAGATTCAAGGCATTCCAAGAGTTGTAGCTATTAGAGAGATTTCAACTATGTAGTTGAAGAAGACCTTCAGGAAAGGATGTCAGATGTTTGCAGCCCATATGGAGGAGGCAACCAAAGACAAAGTGGCAAGCATTGAAGACCATCCAGTTTTGAGGGATTTTGAATATGTTTTTAGAGAAATTATGGAACTACCACCAAAAAGATACATTGATTTCTCTATTGATTGGGTGCCATGAGCTGCCCTAGTGTCTAGGACACCTTACATAATGGGCACACAAGAACTAAAAGAGTTGCAGATGCAACTTGAAGAAATTTTGAAGAAGGGGTCATACGCCCAAGTGTGTGATCTTGGGGAGCACTGATTCTTTTTGTGAAGAAGAAGGATGGAACCTTAAGGCCATGTATTGATTTCAGGTAGCGTAATAATGTTGCCATAAAGAATAAGTATCATTTTCCAAGAATTGATGATTTGTTTGATTAGTTGAAATGTGCAAGAATTTTTTCGAAGATTGATTTGAAATCAAGCTATCATTAAGTAAGAATAAAGGAAGAATACATCAACAAGACAATATTCAGAACAAGATATGGGCATTATGAATTCAAGGTAGTGCCATTTGGGATATCAAATACCCCAACAATTTTTATGTGTCTGATGAATGGAGTGTTTAGGGAGTACATGAACAAGTTTGTGATTGTGTTCTTAGATGATATCCTCGTATATTCTAAATCAGAAGATGAACATGAGCAACATTTAAGAATGGTGTTGCAAGTTTTAAGAGAGCATAAATTGTATGCTAAGCTAAGTAAGTGCATCTTTTACCAAAATAAGATTCACTACTTGGGGCATATAATTTCAACAAGAAGGATAGAAGTTGACCCTGAGAAGATAGAGGTCATTAAAGGATGGCCAACGCCAAAGAATGTGACAGAGGTCAGATCATTCATGGTCTTGCCGGTTATTACCGAAGATTCATAAAAGGGTTCTCAAGGATTGCAAGTCCAATCACCTGTTTACAAAAGAAGGGAATGAAATTTGAATGGACTTCCAAGTGTGAAGAGAGTCTTCAACAATTGAAGGAAATATTGACAAGTGCACCAATCTTGAAGATTGCAGATCCAAATGAAGATTTTGTTGTGTGCACCGATGCATGCAAGAAAGGACTCGATGGAGTTCTCTATTAAAGGGACCGCGTGATATGCTATGAGTCTAGAAAAGTAAAAGAGCATGAGAGGAATTATGGTACACATGACTTGGACTTAGCAACGATTGTACATGCATTAAAAATGTGGAAGCATTACCTTAGGGATAAAAAATTCGAGTTAAGGGTAGACCACTGTGGTGTGAAGCATTTGTTTGGACAACCGACACTAAATGCTAGACAAACTAAATGGCTGGAATTTTTGAGTGAATATGACTTCGAAATTAAGTATATAAAAGGCAACGAAAATCAAGTAGTTGATGCACTCAACATGAGAGCTCATGAAGTGCATGTGGCAACCATCAACATGTATAGGACAGATTCGAAAGATCAAATTATTGTAGTAGTGAATTCAGATCAGCAATATGTGAAAATAAAAGAAACATTACAACAAGATAATTTTCTATTGAAATTTAATTTTTATGAGCTGAAAGAAGATGAAATTCTCATGTTCAAGGGAAAAGTATATGTGTTGAATTCCAATGAGCTGAAAAATGCAGTTATGAAGGAAATGCACAATGTGCCATATGTCGGGCACCCAAGATATCAGAAGACAATTACAGTTGTGAGAAGCCAATACTTTTGGTCGGGAATGAATAAGGAAGTAGCTAATTACATAGTCAGATGTTTAGAATTCCAAAAGGTAAAGCCAGAGCATAGACACCCAACAAGTTTGCTACAACCATTGTCCATTCCAGAATGGAAGTGGGAAGTATTTACAATTGATTTTATTACTAAGCTACCTAGAACAATGAAGCAACACGATTCCATCATGGTGGTGGTAGATAAATTGACTAAAGCAACACATTTTATTCCAGTAAAGACTACACATAAGGAAACAAATATTGCAGATATTTTCATAAAGGAAGTTGTTAGGTTACATGGAGTGGCTAAGACAATAGTTTCAAATAGAGATCCAAAGTTTACTTTGAATTTTTGGAAAGGTTTGTTCAAAGGCTTTGGAACAAATCTAAATCTTAGTACATCGCATCATCCAGAGTCAGATGGGAAAACAAAAAGGACTAACAAGATAATTGAGGACATGCTTAGAATGTATGTGATGGATCAACCATCAAAGTGGGAAGATTATATTCATTTAATTGAATTTGCCTACAATAATGGGTATCGAGCCTCATTAAAGATGAGTATGTTTGAAACATTGTATGGCGAAAAATGTAACACTCTCGTGAGTTTGGGAGCAGACAGAGCAGTTGTTGGGCCAGAATTGTTAAAAGAAATGAAAGAGAAAATGGAAAAGATAAATCAAAATTTAAAGGCTGCCCAAGTAGGCAAAAAAGATATGCAGACAAGAATAGAGTTTTCAGAGATTTTAAAGTAAGTGAACATGTGTTTTTGAAAGTGAAGGCAAAGAGAAGTTCGCTAAGATTAGGAAGTTGCCCGAAGTTGGCAACGAGATATTGTGGGCCTTTTGAAATATAAGAAACGATAGGGCCAGTTGCATACATGTTAGTTTTTCGTGCATCCATAAGAGTGCATAATTCATTTCATGTGTCATTGTTAAAGAAATATGTGTTTGATCCTAACCACATAATTGATTGGAATGTGATCCAGGTGGAACACAAAGGGGATTTTTGGGTGGAACCAGTACGTATCCTAGACCAGAAAGTCAAAGTGCTCAAGAACAAAGCCATAGGGTTGGTAAAGGTTCAATGGACATGGAAAAGAGATGGGGGCTTAATTAATCCACAAGAGAGGGAAGTGTCTAGGATAATGGCCAAGAGGGGGGTGAAAAGGGGAAATACCCATGTATATTAATTTTACCCATTTTCCTAAACTTGTGTATCGTATACGAACCTTCCCATTTTCTGATTGAGTGTTTCCAAAGCCAATCATTGAATATAATATGTGAATTGTATTTCTATGTTTTAATAATAAAATGTGATGTCAGTTGATAAGGGGACATGAACAAGAAATGGGGGATGAATTAATCCACAAGAGAGAGGAGTGACTAGGATAATGTCCAAGAGGGGTCCAAGGGGGGCAATACCCATGTATATTAATTTAATCCATTTTCTAAACTTGTTATTTGTATATGAACCTTCCAATTTCTAATTGTGTGTTCCCAAAGCCAAACTTTGAATACATGTAAGAGGGTGGTTGTGAGTGGTCACATCCAAGAGTTATTGGGCACCTGGAGGTTGAGTACAATCAGCTTAGGGAAGAGTGTGAGTCAATAAAGGCAAGCAAAAGGGAGGAAATTTGTATGGTTAGGACAGCAGTTCGGGAAAGGAAGTTGGGGGGGAAATGAAGAAAAGGAGAGAAAGAAAAATAGCTTGAAGCTGGTGCAGCCATGGAAAGTGGATTCTAGAGCAAGTTGGAACGTATTTGGAGCGTTTTGGAGCTGAAGATTGAAGATTCGGGTTGTCGGGACTGAAGAGTGAACTTCGGAGTGAGTTGCACTATAACAACAAGTGTTTGTTGTTGATTTGCTGGTAATTTTCCTAGCAACAAGTTCCCTTGAGTTCTCACCTAAGAGATTCCTAGTTACATGTGCCAGAGAAACCCTCATAAAAAAATGGTGCATTCCTTGAGATAATCATGATAAACTGATGGTACATCCCTTGGGTTATCTCTGATAAAATAATGGTGTATACCTTGGGTTGGGCAGGTCAGGAGGAAGAGAGCTGGTAGAAAAATCGGGATAGTTGTAGGAGAATATCAGTTGGGTTATGAGTTTTATGAGTTGCGAGTGGACTGTAAGAAACCACCCTCTTTTGTGGATTACTAGCCTAAGGTTGAGGGTGACTGGCTATTGAGATTTGGAACAATCAATCTATGGTTGGGTGGAACATCCATCCAAAGTAGTTGGTTGCACAGTTCTTGTTTAAAGATAAGTGTTTTATCTTGTTGTTGAGTTATTTACATGTGTTATTGTTGTGCGTGAATTCTGCGTAAATGCGAATGACTTATATGCTAATGTAATGAGTGGTTTAGTTACATTTCATGTTGATTATTAACATGCTTTAGATGCATCTGTTTTATGGTTATAGAAAGTAGCTAAATATGTTTTAGATTTGTAGTTGTAAGCTACAGGAAATCGACTAACAGTAAAATAATTACTTTAGTTAGTAGAAGTTTTGTTTTTATGTGTATTCCACATCGTAAGGTTCCTCGGTTGGGCTGGGGAACGATTACATTATGGTATCAGAGTCGTAATAAAGAGAGTTTTATGTGGCGTGGCCCAACCTGGGTGCTCGGTATGTTACAAAAGTAATAATCGTTGGCTACAATACGAAAGAGATGAAGAATGATGGGGGGATATGATTCCACAAGAGAGAGAGGCGTCCAAGGCGGAATTTCTCATGGGTATTAATCCAACCCACATTTTTGAATTATTATCTTTATGTATAACCTTTTATTTGTTGATTGAATGTATGAGAAGCCAAACATTTAACTCATGTAAGAGGGCAGGTGTGAGTGCTCACATCCCATAGTTATTGGAGAGCATGGGATGAAGTACAATCAGCTTGGGGAAGAGTGTGAGTCAAGAAAGGCAAGCCAAAGGGAGAAAATTTGTATGGGTTGGGACAACAATCGGGGACATGAATTTTTTGTGCAAGAGAGCAAGAAAGAGATTTGGAAGTGGGTGCAACCATGGAGAGCGGGTTCTCAAGCAAGTTGGAAGGTATTTGGAGCATTTTGGAGCTGAAGATTAAAGAGCCAGGTTGTCAAGCCTGAAGAGTGAACTCTGAAGCGAGTTGCACTGTAACAACAAGTGTTTGATGTTGGTTTGTTGATAGTTTTTCCTAGCAACAAGTTCCCTTGAGTTTCCGGTAGTGAGATTCCTAGCTACCTGTGTTAGAGAGACCTCGATAAACGAATGGCACATTCCTTGGGTTAACCCTGATAAAAAAATGACACATCCCTTGGGTTATCCATGATAAACGAATGGTGCATTCCTTGGGTTGGGTAGGTCAGGAGGAAGAGAGCTAATAGAAAAATCAGGATAGTTGTAGGAGAATATCAACTGGGTTACGAGAAATTATGAAGCAGTTGAGAGTTCCTAGAGTTCCTAGTTGAGTGATTCCTAGCCAACCAAATGCACTAGGGGCCATGATAAACGAATGGTATAGCCCGAGGGACTGTGAGCAGTGAAGGGGGTACATTCCTTGGGTAGTACAAGTTGTGGGGAAAAGAGAAATTTGGAGGTTTGGAACTATTTGTGAGAATAGAACTTGGGTTTGAGGCTACTCTATATGGAGAGTGAATAGCCAGTTGGTCGGACCTCCTTATGGACTCATAACCCTAGCTCAACGGTGGCATGATGAAGAGAGAAAACGACCAGCAATGCCTATGGTTGGGAGGTTTATCCTTCGTATGTAGCCAGTTGGATAACTGTTAACAGATAAGTGTTTATGTTGTGTTATTTATGATTATTCCGTTGTGTAAATGATTTATATGAATGTTGCGTGCTTGTTGTTGGCTTGAACAATTGGATTCATGTTTAATATATGTTGTTAGACGCATTTATAACCGCAATATCATTCAAATGGTCAGATTTTTGTGTGATTTGCAGCTGGTAAGATACACAAATTAATTAAGTAGAAAATCTTAGTTTTTATGTGTATTTCGCACCGTAATGTCCCTCAGTTGAGCTGGGGACCGTTACATTATGGTATCAGAGTCGTAAGATAGAGAGTTTTGTGCGGCGTGGCCCAGCCTAGCTGGTTGGGTACGTTATAATTTCTGAAGACAACAACTCACTGATAAGTTTGATGTCTATTCATTTGGAGTGGTGCTAATGGAGGTATTGTGTGCAAGGCCTGCAATCAATCACTCTCTTCCAAGAGAGCAAGTCAACATTGCATAATGGGAAATGCACTAGCAAAAAAGAGGAATTCTTGACCAGATCATTGATCTTCATCTTATGGGTACAATAAATCATGGTTCTTTGTGAAAGTTTGGGGAGACAATAGAGAAGTGTTTGACAGAGAAAGGTTTGATAGGCCTGCTATGGACGATGTGTTATGGATCTTGGAGTATGCCTTGCAACTTCAGGGGACTGCCATGCTGAATGATCCAATTGATTCGAGAATAATGTTAATCTCATTAACAACTTCCTCTCCACTTCCCCAAGCAGACACTTTTGATAACAATTTAATTACAACAAGTTGTATGGTAAAGTAGATTTACACTTCCCAACGGAAATCCCTCCTAAAAATGTTTCAAATATTTATCTTTCAAAATAGTTCATGTCGTTTTACTAAAATTAGATTCCTTTATGTGACCATGTAAATTGGTCGTTGTTTAATGATATTTTGTGTTTATATTGTATGTTGATGTATTTACATTTGATCGTTTAAGTTCAACACTATACTATATATTAATTTTGAATGATGGTTGTCATTCATCAACATTGGTTAATTCTTGCATACGATCACTTAAATGCACACTTTCACTTTCATTGTTAAGTTATCACTTTTTATAATTGATCATTGTTTACAAATCTTATGTCATATCATTTCTATCACAACATACTTGATTATTTAATTCAATGTCAATGTCCATGCCACTTGAACAATCTTCCCGTATAGTAAACAAGTGTTGCATGGCAGCGTAGTCCCTGTCAGGTTGAATTGGGAAAAAATGCACAAGGATGGGGAAAAAGTAGCGAAGGAAAATGGAAACTGCAGTGGATATGTGGCAAGCAGCATGAAACACAGGTGGTATCCATGCAGTAAATGACATGTGGCCTCTAGAGTCCCATTTATTTTTTGAAACTATATAATCCATTTTGCTATGTTAAAAGTTATATGCATAACAGGAGAAAAAGATATGCATGAGAAAAAGATAATTCAAATTAAATAAACACAATTTCTTGACATTCAACATAGTTGAAGATAAAAAATTATGAGCACATAAATATAAAAGAAGATAAAAAATAGTTTTATTTGAAATATATCAAAAAATAATATTGTCTGTTACATATTCCTAGAAATTTAAATGTGTTTGTCATATAGACTGGGATTGGGGCTCCCGCGGACCATAAGAGAAATATGTACAAGAAATAGGATTGTGGAAAGAAGAAGTACGCGACGGTAGAGTGTAATACCTGAAAAGAAGAAATTGAAAGGTATCAGTCTTTGGCTAGACATTTTTATTTAAAAAGGTGGAATAACTGGATTGATAAACAAAGCAGGATGTGATCAGTATAGACTTACAATGATGGGACATATCATCCCTTTTTCTATTTCCTTGTTGATGCCTTTTTATTGTTGTCGTCGACGACTTTTGGAATCGTGCCAACTGCCTGTTGCCTATTTCCTTGTTGATGCCTTTTTATTGTTGTCGTCGACGACTTTTGGAATCGTGCCAACTGCCTGTTGCCTTTCGTCGACGACCTGCTTCAATTCCATTTCGGCCCATTCTTCAATGTAGCTTCTCAATGGGGCGACATTGATATCATTCTGGATTTTCATGTTGAAAAGTTCATTTTCTAATTCCCTTAGATCAATAGAAAGATTACATAGAGCTTGATCAATTTCTTCATTCTATACTGAATAGTTGACTAGCCAGTTGTCCACATCATATTCACCATATTCAATGATGTTGTAAAACTTTTCTAAAGACAACGCATTAAAAATATCAACTTGTTTATCGAAGGCTTGCTTAGTCAAGGGCAAGGAGTTGACGATTAACTTGGGGTCTTGGACGTCGTTGGTCCTTTTGGTTAAGTCTATTTTGGTAAGCTTTGTGAATAATTCTTCTTTCTTTGATATGGTTTTTTCACATGATTGGACAATAAGATGCAGGTCCTTCACTTTCTCTTTTCAGTATGCATTTAATTGAGTGATCCAGTTTTTGGAGGGGAGATCGTGTTGTCTTCTTTTCGTTTATGTCATGTTGTTGACAGGGGTGCCAAAAGGAAGGACCGTGTCTAAATAGAAACGTTCTTCATTTTTTAAATCCGCCTACAAATGTTCGAGCAAAGTATGTGCCCTCGTTTCAAGGGAAGCCATGCTTTGTGATGTTTCCCACGCCTCAACAATCAACTCCATTATTTTCTTGATATTATTCTCCACATATCCTCTACACGATGCGAGGAGGCTGGAGGATCCTTTTAACTTGGTTGTAGGGGTGGTAGACATGGCTATTGCTAAAGGACTCGCAAGCAATGGCATATGAACCGAAGCTTCTTCCAATTCCTTGAGTCGGTCCTTTAGTTTGGCATTCCCGGCCTCAATGCCTCCAATGGAATCATGAAGAGCATCTTCGGTTGCTCTGTGAAGTTGAGAGAGTTGGAATGGCCGCATGTTTGCAAGGTTAACCTCTAAACGAGATTTTCCTTTCTTATTTTTTACATCTCTCTTTTCAATAATTAATTTTTTAGACTCGTTATCAAAAACAACACTCTAGAACACAAAGGATTCATCTTCGTAAAAAGAAATAGTATCAATTATGTCCATTAGACAACTATGTTGGATCGCGTCTCTAAGATGATCAAGGTTGCGGAATATGCTATCCAGATCAGTCTAAAGTTCCATGTTCTCACTCTCAATTTCAGTGTCTTCCGCATGCCCTACAATTTTTTTTCTCTTCTTCTCCACGGAAAGCTTGTGAGAACTATCAATTTTAGGGTGAGGAGGGTTGTTATCTCCTCCTCCGTTTGAAGAATTCTGAGTTGCTTTCTTGTTTTGGTGGGCCGTTGGAGTGATGCTTCGGGATGTCATGCTTTTGGAAGTGTTATCCGCCGATTGAACACTCTTGTCATCGGGGTCTTTTCCCTGTTGCTTGTATAATTCAATGGTGCTTTGCAGTGTGTCTAGGTCACCGACATCAGAAGCAGGAGCGTTGTCACCAGTGTCTCTATTTTCTCCCAGGTGTTTCTGGAAAAAAGAATTGTCGAGGCCAAGTGTAAGTAAATGTTCTAAAAAAAATTATTAGGGTTGAACCCTCTTAGGATTTCAGCATATCTTAGGTTCAAGTTGTTGAAATGGGTTGCGAATTCATCAAATTTGTTGACGTTCCTCAACATGAAGTCCCCAACTTTCCAAGGCAGAGGAATGAAATGTTTTTTTCTCTTCTCATGAAATAGATGCAACCAGTAGTTGTATTGCCTTACTATTTCTGTAACAAACAATATGTCTGTAATGTGACATGGAAGGAGAGTAGGTTTTTCCTTGGAGCCAAAAATCCTTATCACACTGTAATTATCCATTTTTTCAAGTGCCCCCTTCCTATCCAAAAACTTGGTTTCCTGGTCAGATATGCGGGGAGCATCTTCTCCTAACAATAAAACTTTGAAAACAGAGACAAAGTCATTAAAAACCTCATAAAAACAATGGGAGGCCTTGTGCTTCCACAAGGTCTGGTACCAGAAGGTAATTGGGTCGAATTCCTAGTTTACCTTCTTGGATAGAGACAGTTTTGGAAACTGACAACAATGCGCTATCTCAAAAACCAAGTAGGATGAAATATAAAATTTCTTCTCCTTTTTGAAATTTGACAATTGGGAACATATTTCATGGGAAATTAGCTTCCCCCAATAAAAAATGGCTTGTTCCTTGACTGTGAAATAAAAAATATAAAGAACCATGTGGGAAATAGTTGTTGTGAATTCCTGTCTTGTTATTCTTGTAAACAACCAGGCAATTTCCCGAAATGGATTTCTAAATGAACTAACCTGCAAGCTTGTGATATCTTCAGGAATTGCCATCGGGTCTTCCAGGAACTCAGGCAAGAGGTCCAACCTGTTATTATTCTTTCTTAGGAACTACTTGGAGTCTTCTCCTCTGAACGTCAATGTTGGCTTCGACAATCTTAACATCTGGCGGAATACTCGAGGTGACAAATAAACAAAAGAGTGGTCCCGCAGTGGAATAATTCTCTGGCCTGAAATATATTTATCGGCGCACCAAGAGACCAGCTCCTTACAGTCAAAAACTTCAGGGACACAGCCTGCATGAGAAATTCTAGAGGTCCAAATTATTTTGTTCTGGGCGGAAGGGGATGAGTAATAAGAATATGCCCTGGACCACTGGAAGTTCTGGTCCTCGTGCCCGAAGATGTTCATTGTATCTCCACAGAACTGTTGTCGAGCTGGTGCCATAAGTTTATGAGAATGTATGTTTGCTCCAGACGATGGTTGAAATGAACAGTTGGAGGGGATAATATCACAAATGTTGGTTCAATGCTTGTGAATGGAAAAGCTCCTCGAGCCTTTGACTCATTAATGATAATCTCTATGGGTGTTGCATGATGAGATGTTAACAGTAAAGCTTACTTATTGCATACTTAGAAGTGAAAAGGTGGTAGGTACGATGAAGAGCAATTAAATATTGGAGGTTTCGTGAACGCGCCAACCTGATGACGTGCGAACGACATTCCATGATTTAGAAATTAACACTCGGAAGGGATAATATAACTCTCTGTAAATCTTGGTTTAATGCGTATTAATGGGAGATATCTTCGAGCCTTTCACTCATCAATGACAATCTATACGGTTCCTGCATGATGAGATGCTAGCATTAAAGCATACTAATTGCATATTTAGAAATAAGACCTTATATATATGTGTGTGTGTGTGTTTATAAACAATTTTTTATTATAAACAAATGCGAAGGTGACGGAGACGGGGAAGAGAAAGTAAGGAATGGCCAAGTACGAAAAGCGGTCATACGAGCTTCAAAATAGGGTTACATGGGATACCCAGGAGAGGTGAGTGTCCGACGGTCAAATTGTATGTCTTGGAATTTTTTACTGCAAAACGCGTAAAACGGAAGAGGGCGTGATGGGACAGTTCAACGATCGATTTGTATATTTGCAGAATTCTGGGAAAGTGGCTAAGTATGGAATAGGGAAACGATTGGTCAGGCTCGTTTTCAGAATTAAGGATTGAAGACTTTGTGAAAGGGCCAACCCGACGATGCACGAACGACATTCCATGATGTTTGAAATTAACACTCGGAAGGG
>CBVK0100135773.1:0-14236 GCA_900067695.1 Picea abies
GAGGGGGATCCCAGAAAGCCTATACGACAATTGGATTTTCTCTCCCTATCACAAGATGCTAATATTTGTTTTGAAAAACTTTGGAGAGTTGTACTCATGGCCTAATCCAAAGTAGTAGTCCTAGTCTAATGTTGGTGGAAGATTCTAAAAACAAAAATGTTCTAAATAAATTTTAATTAGTGATAATTTTACAGCTATTCTTTACTCAAGGGTTTTTTTTGTGTGAGGTTTTAAAAGGTTTTGTGGGTTGGGCAGTGTGAATAGTTCATTGGGCATGGATTCAAATGATCATGCAAATAATACGAGTGTTCGGCAATGGAAATCCATGGAATAGAGGCGAGGTAGAAACTATTTACAGAGAGAAGGATTCATAAGTGTATGACAGCAGAATAGAGAGAAAACATATTAATATATGAAGAGCACTTAGCAATGAGTGAATTCTAAATATATATCGGTGGAAAGAGATTGTTAGGACACGAGCATCTAGCAAAAGGATGAATTCTGAACCTTTCAGATCTCTGCAAGACAATAATCTATAACCATTTGTATAATAGAGCATCTTACAAAAGGATGAGTTCCATGACATGAAATAGCTATAAATCAAGAAGAGTGGGAATAAAATTGAATGGGAAAACTAAGCAATAAAACACACTATGCAAACAACATCACAGGAATCTATGATCTCGATAAGCCATGCCTCTGCACTCCTTTATTAAACTAAAAATGAAAGTTGCAACCAAACAAAGCACTACCCTTGTGCTTTCCTGTTGTTTTCCTTTATAAATCATTAGCTATATAGATCATTCCTTGAAAAAACTACTTCTATTTTCTCAGGATACAAATCTAATATTCATTCTAAAATAAGAATATATGGAAGACAAACTAGCAACAATTGCCCAAAATTTCGAGCAAATGAAGTTGAAATTTCTAATTTGTTTTGAATCTGGAAACATCTGTCACTTTCATCCTCAAAATGAGGATAAGGATGCTAGTGGTGCCATGATCTTAGCCTCGAACTATTGAGGGATGCTTAATTTCTGCCTAAAAGGCAGGGATACTTTGCCACTTGTCCTCTTGGATGCCCCTGACTATTGAGTTTAAACAACAACTGTTGATCTGATTACCATTTCAAAAATTGATTTTTCCCAAAATATCGCACATCTTGCCCGGGTGATATTTAAGACATTTTATACAACCATCTACATAAATCGATTGCTTGAAAATAGAGATTAATCCTCTGTAACGGTTTTTTGCAGCGCCCGAAGATTCTGTAGCGCACCTCTTAATTTCGTAGCGCACTGGTGTTTTTGGCCCCTCCTCGTGGGCTTCTACTATGACTCTGTCATTTGTTTATTTGCCTCCTCTTAACCAGGATAGACATAATACAATGTCGAGGTCTACTTCTTTCTTTCACTATGTCCCTTTGCGTTGTATGGATTAGAGAAAACAACCATCTACAATCAAGGAACAGATTGTACAAGGTGGATGCCATAAACCAAACGAGCTCCTTGATAGCTATCTTTACTTCATAAATTTTTAGGATAAAAAATATATTAATATAAGAAAAGAGATATATATATATATCCTTTTTCATATACCTAGTTGTTGCACTTACTCTGTTTGGTCAAATAACTGACTTACACTTTTAGGAGTTACTTTGCCTGTCCTCGGAAAACTCTGGTGGTATGTATGCCAAGTTCGTGCTATAGCTTTTTCCATCTCTGTTGTTTTTCATAAGGCCCAAACTTGAAAGTCTGGGATTCCCATCCTCGTCAAAAACCACCCTGTATGTATTTAAATCATGATAAATCTGATGATTTCATTATTACAGTAGTCTAGTGCTTGAGTAACATAGAATGCAACTCTTCAAAAACATTGTCCATGGCATAGGTTGCTTCTCCCAGTGAAAGAGATGCTTGGAAAGCGTAGAATAGGGTATATATGCTACGACTAATAGCCTTTAATGTCCCTCATAATAGAAGCCGACCAAATCCACTAATCTCGTGATGGTGGGGAGGGTAAAAGCAATTAACCCTGAAGAAGATCAGAATAAATGTTGAGGCCCATACGAGGACATGTATCAGTTCAATGAGCACCATGATTTGATTTATGGATCCAATAGGTCGATCCCTACAACTCCACCTTAATCTGCAATGATGCTTTGATTCTAGTAGTTGGCATTGGGTAACTCAAACCCTACATCTTGATGCAAATCCCCTTTGTTCGTGGTTCTTCCTGATGATCTGATGCCTTCCATTAAAACCTGTCAAACACTCAAAAACCCAGTTGCGCATGTATTTTTCAAACCTCTGCATGAAACACTTACAAAATTTGACAACCGAAACCTGTTGATGAGATGAATAGGATAGGTGCTTAGCAGACAGTGTTGGGTTTTAGTGACATATGGCTTTGAGTTGAATGCGCTGATATGCATACTTGGGAGCACAGACTTGGGGTTTGACTTGACCTGTCAATTTGTCATGTGCATTAGGATTATGAGTTAATTAATGACTTGAAATTATAGTTTGACTCGTGGCTTGGTATGTTTATCTTGTGACTTAGCAATGACTCGTAGTTAGGATATGGTTAATATTCGACAGATTAGCATAGATTAGAATTAGACTTAGGATAGTGACTAGATTTTAGGATAATGCAATAGACTTGGTTTTTGGCATATGTGACATGATTTATGATAGTTTAATAGTAAGACACTTAAACACACACATCACATATTTGATAGATTTACAACTGCAAATCTAAAAGGTAAAAAACTAGTGTTTTAGGCAATACTAACAACACTTTGGAATGTAGGTCAGGGTGCAAAGAAAAAAGATTTCCAGGAAAAAGTAATCACTGGGAGATTGATGAAGAACCTGGAGATTAAGACACTGGAAAAAAGATTGATTAAATTGATAAGTCAAATAGAGAGATATGAAAATGCTCTCAAAAGTACCATTACATTTTGATCGCTAACATCTGGCTCCAACTGGGATGGAGACCTCCCTGTGAGGCTCCAAGAACCTAGTAGTTCCAGTCGCCTTATCTATTGAGCTATGGAGTCAATAGTCAACCATTTTCTAAACTCTCTCAAAACCTTCCTTTATTCACACAAACGGACTGGTGTTTCTACAAACTGAAGGAAAATAAATGCTCAGGCAATGAGCTTATTTCCTACACTACCCTACTCTAACCATATCTGCAATTTGGTTACGTAAAGGATGATTTCCATAATAGACATCCAAGCAATTTCAATACTAAAATAATCCCATCCACACCACCGATCAATAAATTATGTATAAAATGTAATAGCAGTGATAAAAATTCATTCAGGAAACCATACTCACCAGGAAACATTTGTGAGCTACGGAAAACTGAAATTTTTAAATTTTTTGAAATGTATGTTTCCATCAAGGTTGCCACTAGGTCTTTGAAATCAAGATCAGAAACATACTAGTCCATGGAAAACACTTGCTCGATCATGACTTCTCCTCTGTTGGAAAACTGATGACTTTCTTGTTCTCTTGAGAGCAATTTATGATCATAAAAAACTACAACTTCCTCTTCGGAATAGTGCTCAGAAGATGATGATAGAGCAGTGTTAAAACCATATGAACAAGGATCAGTTAAAAACATATAGTTTCCTATGCAATCATCAGTTATCATATGCTCTTCCTGATTTGCAAACTGATAATAAAATTTTGACTCATACTTGTTTCTAGAGTACTCAGCAAATATTGAATATTTATGACCTGAATCTAAAATAAAATCATATGCTCGTTGTTGTCCAAATCTTCTTCAAACTTGTTACCTTCCTGCTCAAGACATGAACCATACTCAAAGTTCACTTGTTTATGTGCTTGCATATTTTCAGATTAAACCCACTCTCGGATCCTCCTGGAAGCATGGATCTTCTCCTCTACCTCTTGGGCATCTTCAAACAAGCTCCTTAAGGATGAAGACTTCATTTCTAATAGGAGAAGAGTAAGTTCTGAATGAAGACCCATAACATAATATATCATGGCAACTGTCTCTGTAGGTCGAATCTCCAAAGGCATGTCATGGTAGATGCTATAAAATCTTTGATTGAAGACATGCAAATCTTCACTCTGCTCTCTCTTCAAAGCATAAAAATCAGCAAGGTATGAATTTAGTGATTTGTACTCACCCCAATACTTCAAAAAAGCATTATAGAACTCGATATAAGATCCAATAGAATCATCTCTTAGACCCTTAAACCATATAACAGTATCTCTGATCAAAGACTTAGAGAACATCCTCATGATCACATCATCATGAACAATCTCGAACCGATCAATAAAATCCTCAAAGGATTCCAAGTGCCTCTCAGCTGAAACTTGATTCTCTCTAGAAAATTGGGGAAGATATTCAAAGTAGTCAAGAGGATAGGGATGAAGGAGATAGGGCAGCCTTAAAGGCTTGAACATATTCATCCTGGTCCTAATTTGAAAGGCAGTGGGTGGATCATGAAAGTTAATAGGTTGATGACAAGGTTCAATAGTAATGCCAAAAGGTGTTGAAGTCTGAGTAGGTTTTGAATCAATCTTAAATTTCTCAAGGTTACATGGTTGATCAGATTCAGAAGGAATTTGAATACAGTGATCATATTTATGAATGGGTTGAGGTAAAGCTACTAAATATACATCTACAATACAATCAGGTTGCAAGGTTTCCTCTTCTAAATTTGGATATATACAAGAAAGCTGATGATTTTCTGAATATACAAAACATAAAATGATTCTCTTTACATGCGAAGGGAAAATCATGAAAGAGATGATAAAGAAATACAACAGTTCATGAAGTAGACTAATGAACTGATACCTGGATTTGAAATTCATCCTCTTCATCTTCTATCAGCCGAATCCTCCCTAGTGGAGTATTTAATTGTGGAGTTTCCAAGCATATGATACAGTCAATTATGTGTCCTCCTTTTGTCTGTCATCAAAAGTCAAATCTATGTCATTCTTCCCAAGGAAACTAACTTCACTTTTGTTCCCCGACAACGGCACCAAAATGTTATCACTCATAACTGATTGGGGTATCATGTAAGTAAATCTTGAGGCAACCTTGAACCACTTTGGATTGGAAACTTCCCTTTCCAACCACGAGAGGGATCTCTCAAATAATGTCACAAAAACTAATGATAAATCAATAATGCACAAAAACAGTGGACAGATTGTAGGTTTTAAAAGGTTTTGTGGGTTGGGCAGTGTAAATAGTTCATTGGGCATGGAGTCAAATGATCATTCAAATAATATGAGTGTTCGACAATGGAAATCCATGGAACAGAGGCGAGGTAGAAACTGTTTACAGAGAGAAGGATTCATAAGTGTATGACAACAGAATAGAGAAAAAACATATTAATATATTAGGAGCACTTAGCAATGAGTGAATTCTAAATATATATCGGTGGAAAGAGATCATTAGGACAGAGCATCTAGCAAAAGGATGAATTTTGAACCTTTCATATCTATGCAAGAAAATAATCTATAACCATTTGTATAATAGAGCATCTCACAAAAGGATGTGTTCCATGAAATGAAACAGTTATAAATCAAGAAGAATGGGAATGAAATCGAATGGGAAAACTAAGCAATAAAACACACTCTGCAAACAACATCACAAGAATCTTTGATCCCGATAAGTCATGCCTCTACACTCCTTTATTAAACTGAAAATGAAAGTTGCAGCCAAACATGGCACTACCCCCATGCTTTCCCCCTGTTTTCCTTTACAAATAATTAGCTATATAGATCATTCCTTGAACAAACTACTTCTATTTTCCTGGGATACATATCTAATCTTCATACTAAAATAAGAATATATGGCAGAAAAACTAGCAACAATTGCCCAAAAGTTTGAGCAAATGAAGTTGAAATTTCTAATTTGTTTTGAATCTAGAAACATCTGTCACTTTCATCCTCGAAATGAGGATAAGGCTACCAACAATGCCATGATATTATCCTCAAACTATTGAGGGATGCTTAACTAATGCCTAAAAGGCAAGGATACTCTACCACTTGTCCTCTTGGATGCCCCTAACTATTGAGTTTAAACAACAACTGTTGATCTGATTACCATTTCTAAAATTTATTTTTCCCAAAATATCGCAGCATGCATACCATCTTGCCCGGGTGATATTTAAGACATTTTCTACACCCATCTGCAGAAATAGATTTCTTGAAAATAGAGATTAATCCTTTGTAACGATTTTTTGCAGCGCTCGAAGATTTCATAGTGCATTGGTGTTTTTCGCCCCTCCTTGTGGGCTTCTACTTTGACTCTGTCATCTGTGTATTTGCCTCCTCTTAACCAGGCCAAACATAATATAATGTCAAGGTCTACTTCTTTTTTTCACTATGTCCCTTTGCATTGTATGGATTAGAGAAAACAACCATTTGCAATCAAGGAAGAGACTGTACAACGTGGATGCCATAAATCAAATGAGCTCCTTGATAGCTATATTTACTTCATAAATTTTCAGGATAAAAAAGATAGTAAATAAGAAAAGATATATATATATATATATCCTTTGTCATATATCTGGTTGTTGCACTTACTCTGTTTGGTCAAATAACTGACTTACACTTTTAGGAGTTACTCTGCCTGTCCTTAGAAAACTCTGGTGGTATGTATGCCAAGTTCATGCTATAGCTTTTCCATCTTTGTTATTTTTCATAAGGCCCAAACTTGAAAGTCTGTGATTCCCATCCTCATCAAAAAGCACCCTCTATGTATTTAAATCATGATAAATTTGATGATTTCATTATTATAGTAGTCTAGTGCTTGAGTAACATAGAATGCAACTCTTCAAACACATTTTCCATGGCATAGTTTGCTTCTCCCAATGAAAGAGATGCTTGGAAAGAGTAACGTAGGGTATATATTCTACGACCAATAGCCTTTAATCTCCTTCAGAACAGAAGCCGATCAAATCCACTAATCTCGTGATGGCAGGGAGGGTAAAAGAAATTAACCCTGAAGAAGATCAGAAGAAATGTTGAGGCCCATACGAGGACATGTATCATTTCAATGAGCACTATGATTTGGTTTATGGATCCAACAAATCAATCCCTGCAACTCCACCTTAGTCTCTGCAATGATGCTTTGATTCTGGCAGTTGGCGTTGGGTAACTCAAACCCTAAAACTCGATACAAATCCCCTTTGTTCATGGATCTTCTTCATGATCCGATGCCTTCCATTAAACCTGTAAAACACTCAAAAACCTAGTTGTGTGTGTATTTGTCAAACCTCTGCACGACACACTTACAAAATTTGACAACTAAAACCTATTGATGAGATGAATAGGATAGGATCTCGGCGCTCAGTGCTAGGCTTTGGTGACATATGGATTTGAGTTGAATGCGCTAATATGTAGACTTGGGAGCACAGACTTGGGGTTTGACTTGACCTGTCAATTTGTCATGTGCATTAGGATTATGAGTTAATTCATGACTTGAAATTATAGTTTGACTCGTGGCTTGGTATGTTTAGTTTTGACTGAATTAGGATAGTGACTAGATTTTAGGATAATGCAATAGACTTGGTTTTTGGCATATGTCACATGATTTATGATAGTTTAATAGTAAGACACTTAAACACACACATCACATATTCGATAGATTTACAATTGCAAACCTAAAAGGTAAAAATCTAGGGTTTTAGGCAATACTAACAACACTTTTGAATGTAGGTCAGGGTGTGTTGGGCCCCAACAAGTCCCCCTAATGTTTTACAAAATTCTAAGGGCCCCCATTAGAATCTTGATAATTATAATGAGCTACAGAATCAACCTTTTCAAATAGTTCCATACCTTGGCTTGCTTTGAGACAAACTTAATACATTCACTATAGTATGAGACATTCATTACAATATTATATGTAAAAATTTAGAAACGAGCATAGAAATCTCAATTTAAACAAAAACGTTATTTTTTTATCAATTGTTTACTTTCGTTTAAATTATGATTATGTGTTCTTTCTTTCGCTCATTAGAAAGTTTGACTTTTTTGAATAATGGGTTCAATACTTCATCAAATAATATCTTGGTTGGTTTCTCGTTTTCATAAAATCATTTGGTTATATTAATTAATTAAATTCCTTTTTTTCATTTTGCATCTCATTTCAAAATAAAAATAATAAAAAAAAAAAGAATTATCTATGATTTGTTTGATTTTGTAAAAAACCAAAATTAATATTTTTCTCGTCTCCATTAACTTGAAGCTTCTAGAATTTTAAGATCATGTTTGAAAGGAAATTATACACAATGTTTGTTTAGAACTTATAGTTAGTTTAAATTCATTTTTTATTTTATTGTTCTAAATTTTGTTTTATTCACAATCTTTAGGTTATTAATTTAGGTTTCTTTTTGTTTCACAGGTTTCTATTATCAAATATTTGATACAGATCTGATCATGGCTTGATTTTATTATCCAAATACGTTCAAGATGATTGATCCAAAAATAATATTGGATTGCTACAAATAATTTTATGAGCAACAACAGATAAAATTTGGAAATGCATCAAGATTAGACAAACGATTTTCCAGGACTGATTGCAGCCAAACCGGGAGGAATTTGAAGAAACTGTTGAAAATACAGAACCCAAATGGACCCATTTACCTTCTGTCTAGAAATTATTCCCAAAAAATGCACGATTTGAGAGATATTGATGTCTCTTTACGAGGAAAATTTCAAGTGGTGAAAATTAATAGTGATGCCCAGACTGTTCATTCATTGTATAAATATATGAGAAAGATCAGAGCCAAAGGATCCAAGAATTGGAGAGGAGGATTTTAATCCTTTCTCTTTTGTATATTATTTATTTTGTAAACTTTTCTTCTTGTCAAATGGAGTAACAGATGGTTGGAATCTTGGGAGAATGGACAAGTATTTTCAAAGAAGAATGTGGAATTCCAGGTTGTTTAATGGCTTTTGTCGTGTGAGTAAAATGGTTTTATTTTCATTATAATATCTTCTTATTCTTTGAATAATTGATTATGCATTGATTTAAATTATCTTTAGTCTATTTTATCAATACATGGTTAATTGTTATCATTTATGTATTAATTTTTTCAATCTTTAAGAGTCTATTATCTTAAAAATTCTTCCAGGACTACAATATGGGCATGTGATTTTGAGAAAAAAATATGGGAAAGAAATTCATCTTTGGCTTTAGACCTGTGTGATGCTTATTTCATTTCTTTCTTTCATTACTGTTGTATTATGAGAATGTTATTATCGTTGATTTTAGCTTTAGCTTGTCATCATATGGTGTTTTCATACTGTTAAATGTTACGTTTTGTCCATAATTTCTTATTCCATTTTTTATGTGTGATCAATCGATCATTTGATTATTGTGGAATTTATTTCTAATGTTAAATGATGGATAATATCAATACTCAGAATTGAGTTTTCTTTCGTTCTTAAATATTGATTATCTTAAGATCACATGATTTTTAATTAGTTGTCTTCCTGTTGTTATTAATTTACTCCAAATATCAAATACTTCTTTGAATGTATTCTGGAAGTGCTAGTATTGTTCTATTATAGGTTTCCCTTAACAACAGTACAGGCAGGAGCTCATACAACACAGAAATATAATATCAGTTTCATTGATCAACTACAGGTTATTCTGTGTATTATTTAGTTAAGTTGTTTATGAATGAAATGATGATTACATTAATTAGCTTTGACTGTTTTTGTGTCACTGTTTCAATCGTATTCATTTAATATCTTTAAAAAAAAAAAGTGTTGTTCATATTTTATTCAGAAACTTTAGCAAACAATCATTTTCGCAAGATTTCATGCAAACCTTGTAAACTGTATATAAATTGTTCATAATCATTTGTATATTCACAGTCTTAGATAAATATTTGTAATTATTGTGTCGATTGTTAGAATCTTTTCTTTAGTTAGTTTATTTTATTTTTCTATCTTTAGGACCCTAGTTGGCTAACGAAGCCATTAAACCCGTCAAAATAGGTTACACCAAATGGCTTGGGTTATTTAGACAACCCCGGACTAGGTCTATTCTTCCAGTTGACAGATGATCATTTTCGCCCATCAACAAATGGTGCTAGAAAGAGGGCAAAGGTAAATTTAATGATTAAAAGTTTTACCCCTCAGCCTGTCATAATTCCAGATTTATAAACTTTTCTTCTGTGTCATCTTGAAATGCACTAAAAGGTAGGCTAGACTAACAAGCTAGCCTTGTAGGAGTCTTTGTTTCGAATTTATTTAATTTCCCATGGCTCCCCAAATCACTGTGTTGGAACATGCTTTCCACTTCTCATTACCTGATATTCCCAATGAGACAGTCTCTCGCTTGTCCAAACTCACCTTTGATGGTGGGGGGGATGTATCTACAAAAGACCATCTTAACAAGTTTTGGTGTAAATTCATCAAGCATGACATTTCTGATTTAAAGGTTTTATGCAGATTGTTTGCTTTCACTTTCAGGGGTCGGATTAAACATTGGTTTGAGTCTTTTCCAGCATATCACATTATTGATTGGTTTCAGTTTGTAGATGAATTTTTAGATGATTTTGAAAAATATAATTACAATCAATAATGTGAAGAATTTCAGACTTTACTAATCAATGGAAATTCATCTCCAGAAAGCTTTTCAACAAGAATCTATCATGTTCTCTGTAAATTTAATCTTGATGACATGTCATTTGTACTAAATCTCCTCTTTGATTCTTCCATCCCTTTCATCCAGTCACATTGAATCGTGAATGATGAATCGGTTGCAAATCCTATCACTCAATTGCGAGAAGAATTTTGTTCGCAGGATGAGAGGAATCCATTCGAAAATTTTGAACAAGAAAGGGAGGTAGAATCTATTGAAAATGTTCTTACTGAAAATCAAATTGGTTTTTCCTTTGAATCATTGTATACTCAGTCCTTGAACATCATGGAAGAATATTTTATATTGGGTCAAGGTGAATGTCCTTATTCTTCTAACTCTATATCTAATTAGTACTTAAATTCAGTTATTGAAGAACACTTAGGTGATGAAAATTATCTTAAGCATTCTAACATTCCTATGAAACTGATTAGAGATGTAGATCTGCAATTGGAAGAAGAAACCTTAAACCCTCATCTACAAATCATACCTTATCCACAAGAAAGATCAAATGGTTGTTGTGAAAGTTTTGAATTATCTATCATACATGAGACAAATGTAGATGATCATATTATGTTGAAGAATTTATCACCAAAATAGAGTGAAAGTTTTAAGGAAAGTAAAGAGGAATGTCTTGAGAATACCATTGTTAAATATTATAGCTCAAGATATTCTTTTCATGTGCTCATTTCTGATTCCTTTTAGTCTTTATATCCTGATCTCTTCTTAGATTCTGGTGGACTTGATACTTTACCCACAGTTTTTTACTCTTTGCCATCACAAACAAATATTTTCGATATGCCAAAATTTGGTGAAATTAATTCCAAACATAACATTTATGAAGTTGGATTTGATGCTCTTTCACTTTCGTCACTCGCATGGAAAAATGACATGTTGCAAGATGATTTTACACGATTTATTGTTGAAAAAGACAATGCACTCATCCTTATGGAGATCAAATATTATATATTGCATATTCTTTCTTTGATTAGTTCAAATTTTAATGTTTATGCTTCACATTTTGAAACGATCAATATCATCAAAGGAAGCATTCAAACCAATAATCTAACTGATGTCATGAATCCTCTTATGATGTGTTCCCCATTGATATATACATTTCATCAAATCCATAGTTTGCATCCTAATGTTTATGATAGGATCTTAGATTGGCTTGAAGATTCATATATGAAAAATCTTCATAATAAAGATAAAGTTGTGCTTGCTTTGTTTTTACCTAAATATCTAGGAAGTAAGCATAACATGATTCTCTTAGATCCTTCATGTGAAGAAATTGATGAACACTTGGAGAATTGTCAGAAGGATGGGGAACTTCGGCCTTGGTTGATGGTTATGTCAGGTCCCTATAATAATGACAAGTTTTCCAAACTTGCTTACACTCTTCCATGCCATTATGACCCATATCACGAAAAGATTTCAGAATAGTTGGAGGATTCATATATCAAGAAGTTTCAAAAGAATGGTAAGGTCATGCTTGTTTTTTTTTTAAATGAATATAGAGGAGGTAAGAATGACATATTTCTTTTGCATCTACAAATACTACATTCTTTTATTCTGATTTTCGATTTTCTATGTTGTGCAGGATTGAAGATGCTCTTGTCTCTGCACTGGAAATACGATTTTACTTAGCGTTTTGATATATTTAGTAGTTTAGAGTAGGTTTCCTTTAGTTTTATTTCTCAATATTTCTTTGTGTAATAATGCAGTTATGAACACAAGTGGGTACACCAAGAGAACCATAATATGAATGTTGTCAGGGAAGTCCACTTTAAATATTTTTCTCTCTGCTTTTCATTGAATATTTATTTTCGAAAACATAATATCATCATGAAAATTTTAAATGGAAAGTAAAGAGATAAGTAAATTTGAACTATCAATTCAACCTTGACCCAAGGTGCCACAAGTAAGACTGCACTCATCTTAATAAGGATTTTTCTATTTTCTTTTAGTCTCTTTTATTTTTAATAATAATGTTTGGTCAAAGTAGCATCCCATGCATCACTATCTTAAGAAAAGAACTTGCTCGCACATGATATTTTATATGATTTAGTTCTTCCTTTATTTTATAGTGAGATGCTAGTGGATCCAAAAGCTCAAGTTTATCTTTGGCCAAAATCATTTCTTGAAAAGTTTTCTTTTGTTGTTTTGATTTTGTGTACTTTTGATTTTTTAATCCCATTAATAAACTTTGATTTGGTTTGTTGTGTGTTTTTTGTTTTCTTTGATTGCTTTGAATGCGTTTTATTCTTATCTGTCTTTTTGAATCAATATATTTCTGATCAAAGAGCTATTGTCAAAGGAAGCATTTATTTTAATACTTGTGTTTTTCAAGCAAATTGAAATAGTTCAAAGAGGTCCTGATAATAAGATATAGCTCAGACAATTGATTTTTAAGTCAATTGTCACTTTAACTTTATCCTCAAATTGTCTTTGCCAGAGTATTACACCAGAGATATGGTTTAAATATTTGAGAATTACGATGATCTTTAAACTTTTTACGTCGTCCATATTCTTAAGGAATCACTTTTAAGTGCTTCCCCATTCTCTATATGATTTCTTAAATGAAATCTAAAATCTCTAAACCATGATAAAACTTCCAATTTTGAAAGCAAATAAATAACATGATCAACTGTTCACCTGTATTGCAATTAACCTCTAGTATCACCCCGATCTCTTTGTCATAAATAAATCTATAATTGTATTACTATTTAAAAGTGGCATAAGAGGGTTGAAAGCACTTATGTGTGGGAAGTGTGTGTAAACCCGTCGGGGTACTGAACAGGCTCGCTGGCAGCGGGTAAATGCACACATGATACCAAGACAACTTCGTCGGGGTACTGAACAGGCCTGCTGGCAACGAAGTAATGTTGGTTCGAGAGGTAGTAGGTATATGTTTTTAAATTAAATTTTATGGAAGTATACATCATGTGGATACAACTATTGGATGGGATTAAAGTATTTGAATGGGTTAAATGACATCGTTGTCGAGGCTATGGAGGCCTTCTGGAAGCAGTGGCTCTGTCAACGATATTGAAGTTCTTTTATAAACATCGTGACTCTTTGATTAAGACATTATTTCAGGTTATAATCCCCTGCAAAGAAAATTCTATTGTCTGGTTATAACATTGAGCTTATCCTAATAATATATGGTGTCAGAGTGAATTTATTTCAGGGAGTTTAAATTCTTTTTCTAAAGCCTTATTCTTTTCTTCCTGAGATGAAATCTTACCAGATCAAAGATAACTGCTTCACCCAGTAAGTCACCATTTGTTGGGCCCCAACAAGTCCCCCTAATGTTTTACAAAATTTTAAGGGCCCCCATTAGAATCTTGATCATTATAATGAGCTACAGAATCAACCTTTTCAAATAGTTCCATACATTGGCTTGCTTTGAGACAAACTTAAGACATTCACTATAGTATGAGACATTCATTACAAGATTATATGTCAAAATTTAGAAACAAGCATAGAAATCTCAATTTAAACAAAAACGTTAATCTTTATCAACTGTTTACTTTCATTTAAATTATGATTATGTGTTCTTTCTTTCGTGTTGGATTACTGAGAGGGG
>CBVK0100135774.1:0-14235 GCA_900067695.1 Picea abies
TTAGAGCCCTTAAATGCTAATTCCATAGGAGGGATTTCCCACCCACAACACTACTACAACACAAGAAACTAGACAGAGGATGGATATTTCACAAATGAACAGAACCATCAGGCATATGCAAAACAAACTAACTAGACTGAGAATAAATGAAAATTTCATGCCTAATCCAAGGATTCTTGCTCCAGAACAAATAAGAAATCTTTCTCAAGAACATATAACAATAATGGATAATATTGATTATCAACAAAGACATAGAATCCCAAGGGCATGGAATCAAAATGCAGTAATACTTGACGAAGCTTATGATGAACAAATTATTGATCAAGTATTTGGCTATATTCAAGAAGAAATTTAGGAATCTATACAAACATATGAATGCAATTCATCCATGTATATATTTGAATAAAATGAAGAAAATAATATCTCGTAAGACAATGTTGTTCAAACACAAGCACAAGAAAATAAATTCAAAACAAAAGAAAATATTGAAAAAGAAAAGATAAAAGAAAATGAAAAATAAAAAGAGAAGAATAAATCAAGTGGTGTAAGAAACAAATAATAAATAAAGGATCTTAAGTCCTCTTCACATGTTGTATAATTTAGTTGATTATCTTAGTAAGTTGAGAATCACTTTTCCCTTCATGGAGGTGGTAAAAATTCCACAACAGAGAGAGAACATTCTCAAAATTTTAGATGAACCAGCAAGTAGAATGGAGGTTATTGTTGCAAGTCCAAGGAAAATTCATACTACGTCAGTTGTCAAGCTGAGAGGAAAAGTTCAACCTTTTTATATTTCAATTGAAAATCATGGTTTTTTTCTTCATAATTGTTTGGTAGATTCCAGAGCGATGAATAATATCATGCCTCTAGAAGTAATGGAAGCACTTGGTATGAGTTCTACTAAATACTATGAAACAAGTGAAATATTTATGCAATTGATTCCAGAAAAGTTCTTGCTTATGGAGATATCAAGGACTTCTATTCTTTGATCATTATTGTTCCTCATATTATCATTGTTTTCACTATTATAGTGATTGATCTTCCTACAACATATGGAGTAGTCCTCAGACAAGATTGGTCTTGAATGATATTTATGAATGATGGTAGTTGCATGATGCTACCAAACAAAGATGGGATAATACTCAAGGTTCCTCATGAGCCTAGAAATCCATTTTCATTTAAGAAGAAGGAGAATGAATTAATGTAAGATTATGTGGATGTGGGTATTGGAAATTATGTTATACTTGATTTGGAGCTATCAAAAAATTTGAAAGAAGAAGGTGACTCTTTAACTTGATTTTGGAGAATTCCATTTGATGGTGCATGTTCAATCTCAGAGAACAATGTTGGAATTGTACTTAAATGCCCCTATAAATTCATATATACAAATTCCATCAGAAAGAATTTCCATGCATCAACAATGAAGAAGAATTTCGTAATACAAGGGATGATCCTAGCATTGGAAATGAAAATCGAACACTTGATTGTAACCAGTGAATCTGAACTAGTTATAAATCAAGTCATCCAAAGATATAAGATTAATAAATAAAAACTAAAATTATATGTGAAAAGAGTAAATGAATTGATGGAGGATTTTAGTTCATTTAACATCTCATTCATCCCTAGAGAAAATGATCAAAAGTAAGATACAATAGCACTCGTTGCTTCACTATCCAATCCAGAAGATATTCAAAGAAAAATTTATTTCCAAGTGAAAATAATTTTTAGACCTCCAGTGCCCGACAATCAAGAATACCTTAAAGTATTTGAAAACGATGAGCAATTGAATGATTTTCTGTCCAATGAAAATGATTGTAAGGAAGATGATGACAATGTTGCCCCTCTTCCAAAATATTGTGTTAAATATGAATCCCTTTTTACAAGAGATGACCAACCAAAAAATCTCAAAGAAGAAGTATCATTATGTAAGATACAAGAAATGAGGAAGATATATATTGGAATTGAAATCTCCCCTAAGTATGTGAATCTTGGAATTGATTTCACAACAGAAGAATTTGCTTAATACACTACCTTATTCAAAGAGTATTTTGATATATTTTCATGGAGCTATGATGATCTTAAGGCATATGACAAGTGTATATTCCAATATATTATACCATTGAAAGAAGGGACCAAGCCTTTCAAGAAAAAAAATCGTAATGATGAACTAAGCTAAAGCCATTGGTAAAACCAGAGCTTGAAAATTAAAAAATGTTGGAATTATTTATCCAATTAGACATTCAGATTAGATTTCAAACCCAGTAGTGGTGAGAAGAAATATTGGAGAAATTTGTATGTGTGTTTACTTCTAATATCTAAATAAATTGAGTATTAAAGATAACTATCTTATACCTAACATGGAATGTATACTTCAACAAGTCACTAGATCATCTTGTATGTCCATGTTAGATAGTTTCTCAGGATACAATCAAGTATTGGTTGTAGAGGAAGATAGACCAAAGACTTCTTTCATAACACCATGGGAGACATGCATTTGCTCGCATGAATTTTGGCTTTAAAAATGTTGGAGCCACTTTTCAAAGATCCATAAATCATGCATTCAGAGATCTGATAGGAAAATTATGGTTTATTATCAAGATGATCTTACTGTACATTCCAAGAAAATAGAAAAACATATCGATCATTTGACACAAGTTTTTGAAAGATGCAGATTATATGGGAATTCTCTTAACCCAAAAAGTGTTTTTTTTGGTTGTATATGAAGGGAAATTGTTGGGGCACATAGTTAGTAAATAAGGAATCTACATTGATCTTGAAAGAGTCAAATCCATTAATGGACTAAATCCTCCATCTTCAAAGAAAGGGGTACAATCATGTTTTGGAAAATAAACTTTGTAAGAATATTTGTCCCTAACTATGCAAGCATTGTCAAACCAATCAATTTATTGTTAAAGAAGGATAATAGGTTTGAATGGAATCCATACATTCAAAACGCTTTCAATAATATTAAATGTGCAATCACCACAACACCTATGCTTATCAGCCCGGATTTTAATAGAGATTATATTTTATATTTTTTTCCTGGAGATGGGCTAGTGGCTTAAGTCCTTACACAAATAAATTCTAAAGGGGAAGAACTTCCATTAAGATTTATGAGTAAAACCCTTCATGATTATGAACAAAAATATTCAGAATTGGAGAAACAAGCAATCTCCCTTGTTAATGAGGTGGCACATTTTCGAACTTATATTGTGAATTCTCATGTTATAGCATATGTTCCATCTTCCCCGGTGAAAATGATCTTAAATCAACAATTTAGAGAAGGAAAGTGGGAAAATTGGCTAGCTAAGATTCAAGAATATGATATTGAGATCAAGCCTTTAAAGGAAGTTAAAGTAAATGGATTATTTAAACTTATTGTTGATAATGAAGCATTGAATGGGGTGGTGTCATGTTCAGTTGGAAAACCTATGTTGAATTCAGAATGGTACAAGGACATAATTTTCTATTTGAGATATGGAAAATTACCAATTAGTATGAATCCCAAGGAAATAAGATCCCTAAAAATGAAATTGAATCAGTATGTATTGATCGTAGAAATATTGTTCAGAAGAAATTATGATGGAATGTTATTGAGGTGTCTAGATGCAACAAAAGATCAAGAATTTATAAAAGAATTTCATGAAGGAATATGTGAAGGACATTTTGTACCAACTACTAATGAACAAAAAATAATAAGAGATCGGTATTATTGGCCATAAATTTTTAAGGATTCATATAAAATTATAAGAAAATGTTTTTACTGTCAAAAAATTTTAGGAAAAAAGAAGAGGTCTTCAATGCCTTTGCAACCTATACTGGTGGAAGAACCATTTTCACAATGGGGACTTGATGTCAATGGGCCAATAAACCCAAAATCCAATAAAGGACATGTATAAATTCTTACTTCCACAGATTATTTCACGAAATGGCAAGAGGCAATAGCATTGAAAAGGGTTGATTCTGAATATTTGATAAAGTTTCTTAAAGATAATATTCTATCAAGGTTTGGGGTGCCAGAGAAATTCATCAATGATAATGGGTCGATATTTATTGGATCAAAGTTTACTAAATTTTGTGGGGAATTTGGTATCATAATGGGGAAATCATCAAATTACTATCCCCAAGGAAATGTACTTTTTGAATCTACAAACAACATTGATCCAAGTTCTGAAGAAGAAAATTGATCAGAATAAAATAAATTAGCATTTGAAACTAACATATGCATTATGGGAAAGTAGGATGACACCAAAGGATAGCATTGGAGTATCCCCATATGCATTGGTGCATGGAAAAGAAGAAAAAATTCCATTTAGTCTTGAACTAAATGCTCTAACTTATGTAGTAAACATTGAACATACATAAAATACTTCTCCTCTACACAAGAGATTGAATCAGTTGTTAAAGTTAGAAGAAGAAAGAGTTGAGGCTTTGAAGAAAGTATGTCAAAGACAAAAAAATGTCAAGAAGTACTTTGATCAAAGTGAAACAATAAATAATTTCAAAAAAGGTGAACTGGTATTGCTCTAGAATAAAGCAAAATAAAAGACTTCAATGCATACAAAATTCAAAGCAATACTCTAGACCAGGCCGTATATTATTTAAAATATTCTAAGTTTCAATTCATACATGCTCGGGGACATGAAGGGAACAATATTAATGTTTCCATTCAATGTGAGAAATTTGAAAAGTTTATTTGCTTGATGTTCATTATTTTTGCTTGTACATAACTTTTTCTTTGTTTTGTATATCCTCACTTTCTTGACTCCACTGCCCAAAAAATAAGGCATTTGGTCTTCAAATTATGGATTCTTGACAAACCGCAGGGGGTTATCATTCCACGGTTGGAGCTAGTTGTTGACCCCTATACCTTTCTTTTCTTTCACTTTTCCATACATAAACTTTCTTCTTTTAGGTTTGTTGTGATCCTACAAAATTTTTGTGTCCTACCATTTGCATTTATCTTTTTCGTAGCCTATATATTATTCCATACTTAGTCACTTTATTATATTCATGGATTCGTAGGTTCGTGTATTTGCAAACTCATGGTGTATCTTTGTTCCTTCCATAAACTAGATGCCAACACTTAGTTCCTTTTTCTTTCGTCATGGACTCGTGGACTCTTAATTTTGTATCTTTCCTTTTTTGTAAGTCTGTCTGCGAGGTATCGACACTTAACCATTTTTCCTTTCACAATGATTTTGTGGGTTGGCGTACTTGCAGTTTCATTTGAATATTTCTTCCATCCAGACACCCCACCATGACATGTCCCAATAGTTTCACACTTCTTGAGTTAAATTTAATGTTGATATTACGAACTTAACTTCTAAAATTGAATTTCAAAAATCCTGATATTAATGACATTTTTCTCGAGGCAATTACATTTATTCCATATTAACTCTTCCATTGAAAAGAGGATTCAATTATGATTGAGCAAGTTTTTATCATTATTATAAGCGGTATTATGAAGAAGTTCATGAACCTGGTAAAGATAGTTGAGAGAAAACAACAATTCTGCGAGGATAATTTGAATCTGTTTGCTAGAGAAGATCGCAATTACCATTGGTCATGATCATATTGGTATTATTCAACATCGTCATACAGATTTAACAATAAATTTTGGACATTAAGGATATCCCTATCTGTTTTTGTGCCTGAAGTTTTCGACTCCAAAGATATTATCATTTGGTGCATAGATAAATTTGTTCAAAACAGAAGGACAATTCCACTACAGAATGACTACCCTATTTCGTTGGCACCTTCAGTCTTCAAGAAAATGTTGAAATTACCAGATCTGAATATAACATACAAAGGAGATGAAGCTATAAATTTTCTGAAAGGAATTAGAACTCTTGTAGGAATATTTGCAAGACCCTACAACAATACCACAAGACTTATCCAGAATTCAGGTCAGTGTTTTGAAAGACCCTTTTCGAGAAATTGCTTGGCTTTTTAAAAGAATCACTTGTCAATATTCTACAACCACTATCCCTCGGTTGGATCTATATATTCTACATTTTACTATCCATGAAAATGTTGTCTTCGATTGGGAGAAGATTATATCTAATGAAATTTATGCAAAATTAATGAATTTTAGGAATGAGAAAAAGTTCTACATGGCTTCTTATCTGATATTTTACATTACATAGTGCCATATTTTTAAAGGCTTGAGTATTGTAAAGAGGGTAAATTCAAAGGTCAACCCTGTGACTATGTGGTATTAGGATCTCTGGAGACAAAAGGTTATTCACTACTTTTATGAAGTATATAATGATTTTGTGTCTGAATTCAAGAAATTACTACTTTTATGAAGTATATAATGATTTTGTGTCTGAATTCAAGAAATTGTTCCTTGGAGAGGATAATTCTAGACTTTCATTGGAAGCATCCTCTTTTCTAAATACAAAGGGAGTTCTTGAGAGAATGGATGATTATAAAATCATCATGATTTTCTATTCTCATGAAAAACCTATCTTCCTTCATTATTGTGTGCTAGATAAATTTTTTATTATAGAGGTAGCAAGGAAATATAGATTATGTTTCCATGTTTTTTATGAAAAAAGGAAAAAACAATTTATTCATTTGCCTTGGAAAGTCGGTGAAATTTTGTTGAGAGGAATTGCCAAGATTGATGAATATGCTTCATATTTCGACCAGTATAATCTAAAATTTGTAGAAGAAATCATGGGATTTGATCCTAACCACCTTTTATATAATGATATGGTATCAGTCAAAATAATTCTTGCATTAGTTAACACCCTTATATTTGGATAAGAAGAAGGAGAAAATCATCACCCTCTTGTTCAAAATACTAAGAAAATATCTGGTGATATAGAGACCATAGTGAGTACTATAGAGCATTGTAAGAAAAGAAGGAAACCCTCAAGTGAAAGAAGTTCCCAGTCTCCCATTCCTTCTCATACAAGTGTTTTTCCTAAATTAAATTCTTAGCCTGCAATGGATCAACAAATAAAACCCTCAAATAATACTCCACGAGAGAAAAATCCTCCTCAAGGAAATTTAGAAAACCCTCATAAATTGAAAGTGAAAAGGAAAAGAATTAATTCTAAACATGGAGGGGAAGAACAAAACATACCTGAAAATGATATTTATCTTGATGATATGGATTTAAATGTTGATATTGAAAATATCCAGTTCCCGAACAAAGAGGAACATGTACAAGAGAATATGCAGTTTGTTGTCGTACTTGTTGTCCAGGATGAAGTCATTTCTGATGAAGAAACCTTTTCCATACATAATGCATTATTTGATAATTATTCAAAGAAATTAATCTTTGAAATAAATTTGAAGAATAAAAACAGAAAAGCTCATTCCACAATTGATCTCATAGATATGCTTCTGTTGACGTTTGAATATTTCAAGACCGAAGCAACAACCTCAGGATTATATGAATCCCCTTGCATTTTTAGAGAGGCGGTACTCATCTTTGGATTATGATTTTCTTTGAATATTTAATATCAAAAATAATATGGGATAATGTCAAATGATTGAACCCAACTCTTTATGGCTCGATAAAATAAAAATATTGAAAAAAAAATAAAATAAATATATATATATATATATAAGGATAATTCTTGAGAAGTGGACCAGGGACCTCAAATACCACACAATATAGAAAGTAATAAAATCCTCATGTCCATCATAGTTTAATAAAAATTATGATCACATTCAAATAAAATAAATGGTCCAATGGCACAAGATAACTTTTAAAGAGTACTACTTATTAATCTCAAAAGAATATTTTGATAGATCGAATTCAAATATTTTATACTCAAAACTTAGAGTTATAAAGTACAATCAAAACCGATCCCGACTTAGTTCTCTAGGAATTTCTCAAAAATAATAATGTCTTTTACAATACTTGAAACTTAAAGGCATGTATCCACTAATGGACTGGGATAGGGGCTCCGGTAGACCATAAAAAATATTTACAAAAAATATGATGAAGAGAAGAACATGGAGTGGAGCACGAGCAATAAGATCTGGAAAGAAGACAAGGATGAAGTTATCAGAATTTGTTTACACTTTTCCAATGAAAGAATAAATATAACTGTATGAAATATGATAAGGAAGAAGGTATGTAATTAGTATGGAATTACTGTGATGGAATCTCTATTTTTCATTTGCTTGTTGATGCACCCTTTATATCTTTTCTTGTTGTAGTTATGTGGTCGGTTATAACCGTTTCCATTACAAATTCTACAATCTTGGTTATAGCCTTGTTTAACCATTCTTGAACATATTTCATTAATGGGGCAACAATCACTTCTTTCTTTAATTTGATGCTTAACAAATCACTCTCAATTTCCCTATGGTCAATATTTTTGAAATATAGTATCAATGTCCTCTTTTTTATTTGTGTACTCAACAAGCCAATTATAAATGTCATCATAAGTATACACAACCATACTATCAAATTTTTCGGCCAATGATTTCTTCAAATTTTTGACTTTCTCTTCAAATTTCTCTATGCTCATGATCATTGAATTTGAGATTAAGTTTGAATGTAAAACCTTGATAGTAGAGCCCACACTATCCAAACCAATAATATTTGAGTATGCCTCAGTATTTTTCCATGATATTTATTTTAATTGATTTAACAACCCGTTTAATGTATTGATTCTTTCAATCCAACATGTCTTTAATTGTTTCATATGACTCTAGGAAGGAAAATCTTCCTGTTGTATTCTATGGTCCGTCATTTCCAAGACTTTTTCTACTAAAACATGGAAACTCCATCTGTGAAGAATCCTTCATCATTGTTTAAATATGCATTCAAATTTTCTATAGTGTTTTGAATTCTGATTTCGAGAGCAAAAAAACATTTCTCCAAGCCCCATAAATCTAAAATGAGTGACATTCTTTTCTTTATATTCTTTTCAACAAAGTGTCGAGTAGCAATGATTAATCTTGGAATTCTTTTTACTCTCATATTTGATTCCGGCGTTCCTTGAAGAGTTCTGTCAGGTTGTATCATGGCGACTAGGGTAGCTAATATAGGTGGTGACATGAGAGTTTCCTCCAATTCCTTGAATCTCTCCTTAAGTCTGAGATTTTCCTCTTCCATGTTAATTATTGAAACGTCCAATGCATCCCATGTGACTCTATGAATTGAGGATAATTATGAATAAATCATGTTTTTAGTATCAATGTTGGATCGTGGCTTTCCCTTTTTATTCTTCAAGGTTATTTCAAAATTCAATTTCTCCCAAGATTTATCAAATAAAAAATTCTACACAGAAAATGTTTCTTCATCAAAGAATACTTCATCTTGAACAACCAATTCAACAGACTATAATTTTCTTGGGTGCATTATTTTTCATCTTGAAACCGGATATTTTAAATATCAACATCTAAGTCCATATCATCAAGCATAATATCATCTCCAGATATGTTGTTTTCTTCTCCCTCTTGTTGAAAATTAACCTTTTTCCTTTTCACTTTCAATTTATGTGGGTTTTCTAAAATTCCTTGAGGAGTATTCCTTTCTCCATCATCACATAAATTGTTACTTGGGGTTTTTCTTTGTTGGGCCATTGAAAACAGAGGATTTACTTTAGGAAAAAGAATTCTATGAGAAACAATGGGTGACTGAGCATTTCTTTCACTAGAGGGTTTCCTATTTTCTTATAGTGTTATGTAGTGCTAACAATTGTCTCTATGTCACCATAATTTTTATCGACACCTTGAACAGGGGGGTCATGACTATCACCCTCTTCCTCCCCAAATATGAGTGTATTTATCAATGTGGGGTTGTGCCCAACTGATACCATGTGATTACAAAAAATATGGTTAGGTTCAAACCCTTAGATTTATTCTGGAAATTTCAAGTTAAAATGGTCAAACTAAGAGTCATATTCATCAATTTTGGAAATTCCTCTCAAAATAATTTCACCAACTCGCCAAGGAAAACAAATAAATTGCTTTTTCCTTATTTCATAAAAAGTATCAAACTATAAATTATACTTCCTCTCCACCTCTATGATAAACAACTTGTCTGACACATAATAAGGAAGAAATATAGGCTTTTCATGAGAACATAAGATCCTAATAATGTTGTAATTATCCATTTTCTCTATAATTCCCTTTTTGTCCAAAAAGGTGGATGCTTCCAATGAAATACTGGAAGTGTCTTCTCCAAAGATTATTTTATTAAATTTAGATGCAAAATCATTGTAAAATTCATAAAAATAATGGATAACTTTCTATCCCCAGAGAGGTTGATACCACATAGTCACGAGGTCAATTTTTGAGTTTACACTTTTTCCAACATTCAAACCTTTAAAAATATGACAATGTTTGATAACAAATACAAGATAAGATGCCATATAGAACCTTTTATCACTTTTGAAACTTGTTAAATGTGCATAAATTCCATTCAAAATGATCTTTACTAAATCGAAAAAAACATTCTCATGAACTGTAAAATATAAAATATATAGTGTCAGCCGAGGAATAGTTGTTGTAGAATCCTGACCAATAACTCTAGTAAATAACTAGTCAATTTCTTGATAAGGGTCCTTTAAATAACTAACCTAGATTCTAGATAAGTATTTTGGAATCATAGTAGGGTCTTGTAGATATTCCTACATGATCTCAATTCCATTATTTTTCCCTCTAAGAAAATTTATGGCATCTTCTCATTTGTAGGTTAAGTTTGTCTCTAGTAACTTTAACATTTTTTTGAATACTGAAGGCGCCAACGAAATAGGGGAGACTCTTTGTAGTGGAATGGTTCTTCTATTCTGGAAAATTTTATTAATGCACTAGGTGATAGTGTTTGCACTCGAAAACCTCAAAGACACAACCAACGAGAGCTATTCCTGATTTCCAAACTTTATTATTATCTTTGTCTGGTAACGTTGAATAATACCAATATTCCCTTCAACAATGGTAATTGTTATCTTCTCTAGTGAATAGATTCAAGGTATCTCCACATAAATGTTGTCTTCTTTCAGCCATTTTCACAAGGTTGACAAACTTCTTTGTAATGCTACTTAAAACAGTGAAATAATCTTTTACATTAGATCCTTTATGATAACATTAACCTAAAATAAATGAAATTTTCCTCGATAGAAACATCATTAATAATATCATTTTCATAATTTAATTTAGTAGTTGAGTTCGTAGAATTAGCATTTAATATGACTCGAGAACTGTGAAAGAGGAAGGACATGTCACGATAGGGTGGAATATTTTAAATGAAAATTCTAGTCCACGAGTCTATAAGTCTAAGAGTATGTTGTGATAAGAAAAATGGCGAAGTATTCATACTTTTCCAAAGGACTTGTAAAGATGGGAAGATAAAAATAAAAGAAATTGTGAGTCCACGATTCCATGAAATAAAAAATAAATTAAGTGTTGGGAAGAGGTTCAAAGAAGAAAAGTGACAGACCGTGAGTCTGCAAGTCCGCCAACCCAAAAATATAACAAAATGAGATAAGCATGGAATAAAACATAAGTCAAGGAGGTAATATATGACAACGAAGATTATGGGAGGGAAACATACTTAAAAAAAATACAAGTGTAAAAAATTGAAAAAGAAATAAGGACTTATGAGGTTCAACAATTGGCTCTTATTGTGGGATGATAACCCTCTGCAGGTTGTCAAGAATCCAAAATCTCAAGACTAGTTTCCTTCTCCATTGGGCTACGGAGTCTAGGAGGTGAGAATATACAAAAAAAAAAAAAAAAACTATGTATAAGCGAGAAGAAAATTTTCAAGTAAAGAAACTCTTCATATGCTTCCCATTGACAGGAAACATCAAAATGTTTACCTTCATATCCTTGAGCATGTACGAGTTGAAACGTAAAATATTTTAAATGATATAGGGCCCGATATAGACTACTTCAAACTTTGTATGAAATGAGGGATTTTCTTTTTCTTCATTCCAAAGTAATACTATTTCACCTTTTTGAAAATTATTTATTGTAGCACTTTGATCAAAATACTTCTTGACATTTTGTTGTCTCTGACAATTTTTCTTTAATGCTTCGGATCTCTCTTATTTTAACTTCAACAACTGATTCAAACTCTTTTGTAGAGGAGGAGTATCCTTTGTGTCTTCAATATTTACTACATAAGTCGGAGCATTCAATTCAAGACTTAGTGTAATTTTTTCTTCTTTTCCATAGACTAGTGCAAAATGGGATATTCCAATGATATCCTTTGGTGTCATTCTACTTTCCCACAAAGCATCTATCAATTTTAAATGCTAGTTCTTTTGATTTTGATCAATTGTCTTCTTTAGCTAGTTCTTTTGATTTTGATCAATTGTCTTCTTTAGAATTTGAATCAATTTTTTGTATGTTGATTCTGCAAGTCCATATCATTGAGGATAGTAATTTGATGATTGTCCCATTACAATATTATATTCCCCACAAAAATTAGTACACTTTGATCCAATGAATATTGAGCCATTGCTAGTGATGAACTTTTCTGGTACCCCAAACCTTGATAAAATATTATCTTTAAGAAAATTTATTAATTCTTCTGAATCAACCCTTTTTAATGCCACTGCTTCTTGCCATTTTGTAAAATAATATGTGGCAGTGAGAATGTATACATTCCCTTTACATTATTTTGGATTTATTAGCCCAATGACATATAGCCGCCATTTCTCAAATGGTTGTTTGACTAGTGTAGGTTGCAAAGGCATTGCAGACCTCTTCATATTTCTTGAGATTTTTTGACAAGAAAGGAATATCCTCACCATTGCATATGAATATTTAAAAATCGATGGGCAATAATACCCAGTTATTATTATTTTGTGGGAAATAGTGGTTGGTACAAAATTTCCTCCACATATTCCTTCATGAAATTCCTTTATCAGTTCATGAGCCTTTGTTTCATCTACACACCTCAATGTGGCTTTTCCCATTGCTTCATCTAGGTTTCCAATTTGAGAGGCTATAATAGAAAACTTTACATTGGAAGGCATGGAATTATTATAACAACTGAGTATTACCAGAGCATTTGACCTTTTTTCTTCTGGTATTTTGTCCAATATTTTACTGAATATCAAATTAAAATCTCAAATTCTTTCATTTTTTCTCATAAAAAATTGTGTAAATCCCGTGAGAAGATTATGGTAAGAAACTGGAGGAGAAAACATCATTTCAAGATCTTCAAATGACCCAATCGATCTAGTAGGCAGTGACGTGCACCATTCATAATCTTGATCGGTGAATGTTTAAAGAAATAATCTTACCATTACATCAGCATCTTCAATATGATGGAAATCACAAACATACAAGAGCAAATCTACATGTATTTTTGTATCAATTGTTCCATCCCTTGAGAATGTCTTCAATGTTCCTTTTGGAAGAATAGGGAGCTCATGTTATTCTCCCCGGAGGTTTAGAGGAGAATATCTTACCCTTCTCCTTGGGATTCTATACCTCCCTTCACATATTTCTTCACATCTTTCTTATTTTCTTTCGTCTTGTCTTTCCTCTCGTCTTTATTCATGTATTTCTTCCCTATCACCCATTCTTGAATATATCTTATTTTCTTCAAAAAGACACTCTTCAACTTTTAGTTGCCTACTCCTACTTCCATTCAATGGCCCTTTTTATTTGTCCATCTTTAGTTTCTATTTTGTACTTGACCTCTTCGAATTTGTCTTTCGTCTCTTCTTTGTCTTCTGAGGATTTCTCATTCTTCTTCTTGAACGTAAGTCTACCAAGATATCTTTGACTCTTCTCGAATTTGGGTTGTGATTATTGCAAGTTTATATAATTGATGAAGAATACTTATTTGGTTTCCCAATCCAATTTCTAGTTGGGGTTGATTAGGTTGAGACAAAGTCATGAAAAATTTTGGTCTAAAAAAAATTCTTTATAATTCTTCCCCAGTGGAGTCACCAAAAATGTTGATGTTTGAATCTGTCAAGAATGAAATGACAACCTCACAAGGATATTAATCCCCCTACTTTTTTAGAGAGGTGGTACTCCTCTTTGGCTTCTAATTTTTTTTTTTTAATTTTATATCAAAAATAATGTGGGATACTTTCAAATGAATGAATCCAACTCTTTATGGCTCAATAAAATTGAAAATATTGAAAAATAAAAGATATATATAAGGAGAATTCCTGAGAATTGGACTAGGAATCTAAAACACCACACAATATAGAAAGTAATAAAATCCCCCCATCCATCACAATTTAATAAAAATTATGATCACATTCAAATAAAAGAAATGGTCCAATGGCA
>CBVK0100135775.1:0-14234 GCA_900067695.1 Picea abies
GATACAATACTTGGTGTTATCTTTATGTAGTATGTAGGTGTTGTTTAATGCATCAAAATGGGAATTTCAATAACACTAATAGGGTTGGACAAGAAACATAGTACACCAATCCATATTGGTCCCATCACCTGTGACTTTATCCATAAATTTAGGACCAAAAGAAAATGAAATACTACACATTTATGTGATAAGGGAAGAGGAACCATTATCCTTCCAATCAAGTGCACAAGGATGAGGATGAGGGTCCATGGAAAGTGTAGGTTGTCAATGATGAATTTGGAAATCAAATTTTCTTTTGAGCCATTATCAAGAATACAAGTAGTGGATAAATCATGAGGAATATGTTCATGTGTCATAAAAAAAACTATCACAAGCTTCTAAAGGAGTAGAGTGTTACATTAAGTTGAGTTTATTAAGTCCCCTTAACACTTCATCAATCCATGTTCACAAGATTCTAAAAGAGTAGAGTGCTACATTAAGTTGAGTTTATTATGTCCCCTTAACTCTTCATCAATCCATGTTCACGAGAGACCTCAATGGGAGAATCATTGTTTCCCTCATAAGGAGACTATACGATCAAACTTTTCTTCTTAAAATTTAAACTTTCAAACTTATCATGTCATTCTTTATTATAATACCAACAAAAAATATTAGAAGAAGAAGAAGAAGAAAAATACAATAAATTTGTAGTAGCAATATTTTGGGCTTTGAAGGCACTACACCATTTTTTTTTTATTATCTATTTTTAAATTAATTTAAATATTAAAAATATTAAAAATTTCAATCAATCTATATTATAATTATGATTCACTCGGATCAGGTGAAAGGGAGGAGAGTAATGACAAGGGAGGAGCCTTGGAACCTTCCCCTACCTAGAAATTTGATGGTTCCCCATGTCCACCCAACTCATCCACCAACTTTGGCTCAACTTACTGCTTAAAATTTTATTTTCATTTCTTGGCATGCATGCGTACTCACCTCATGTCATGCTCATTCAGATTGTCTCGATGTTGTGTCTCTATAATCCTCCACATTCAAAGTTTGTTATGGTGTTTCACGACACCAAATTGGCTCTCCGGTGGTGCTACTCTCCCCTGGTTGTCTATTCCATCTTCTCTTCTCGTCACCCTGCTTCTTGCTTGTCCCTTGCTTTCCTCTTGGTTCACCCTCACTCGACCCCTAGTTTTTTCTCTATGCCCTTTCTTGTTGCACTCCCTCCTACTTCCATTCTCTATCTCATGCCTAACCCTTTCTCTCTATGTCCTTCAATGCCTCATAGTTCTTAATGACAATGAACTGGAAGCCTTAGAGCTAGTTCCCTAGCTCGTCAAACCCAAACTATTGCTTCTCAAGCTATTGAATTTTATGAAGCTCACACTCCACCAAAGATTCAATCTGGATTAGATATGGCTAAAGAGGACGCTCGGGTATTAAGGAACTTCATCAACAATGAGGCAGACGACGAGAACGTAAGCTCATGGATACCTGATCCAGGTTCTTATCACATTAGGTCCATCCTCTACTAAAAAATGGTGGACATCTACTGGATTCTCAATACTCTCATGGGTAAAGTCTGTTTGGAAAGGAATGAATCCCACCAAGAAATTCTCTTGCAGTTTGATGATGTTCAAATGAAACTATAGGAAATGGACCAAAATATCAATGTGATTTTAGGAAAAAAATGAAGAAATGATAGTAGTCAACATGGAGCATCTCCACTAACAAGTGCTTCCTCCGGCGGAGTTCTCCGGTCCACCTAACTAAACTTCCATGCTATCTTTCCTAGTTTTTTGGTTTTTTCAGTTTCAGAGGTTTGGAGGCATTTTCCCCACCTCTCATTAGCTATCATGTTAACTCTATATATCTATCAAGCATCTATAACACTAGATTTTTATTCAAATGATGTAATTTACTGTTTTTTATGCTTTTAAGATCCATAGTACAACACAAATTGTTCCTATGTTGTTAGTATGGTTTCACAGTGGTAGACCAAGAATGCATTTTTGTAATTTTTTTCATTTTTAGTAATAGAAGGATGCATAGATAGCTTAAAAAAAATATTATAATTATTATTTCACCAAATTTCATACAAAAAATAATTAATCTACTCGTGAATTTATCATCATTCATTTGCGAGCTAACTCATCATTGTTATGACCCATTCATGGTCAATAAGGGGGAAAACTTTTACTCTTTCCAAATGCCTCTAGATCTTGGACCATCAACTTATTTCCTTAGGTTTAAGGAAAACAAACTCTTAACCAATTAGATTTAAAAAAATATCTTATTCCAAAACCATATTAAAAGATTTCATTAGAAATGTAATTTTATTATGATTAAAATTTAATATATTATCTAATAATATTTCAAAAAATCTATCATAGTTGCAAGGAACCAATCTTGATACCTAAACTTGTTTGGATGTTTTTGGAAACTTGGGAATGGGTATAAAATGTCCCCAATTGGCTAGGAACAATTTAAACTTAGAGCAATAAAGACTAAACTGTACGTATCTTGTTTAAAAAATTATTTAAATAAAAAAACTTAATAAAACTCACTTTATAATTCTGGATATGAATAACTTACTTTTAATGCATGTATGTTTGTCTTCAAGCCCAAACTAAACATGAAAGTCAAATAAATCAACACACTATCCATGAAAGCATTTTCATTTTCTCCACTTTGTTGTTGCTCTCAACCAACAAGATCATTCATTTATATTGTATTTTCATATTACTAGAGTTATACTATTTATCATTTTTCCAATCAGAACTAGAACACTGGTTCAAACTTACAAAGATGTTCTAAGTTTATATATGTAAATTCTAATTTTAAAAAGATGTTAAAATTTTATAGGGATATTAAAGTTTTAGTGTTTTATTAAATATATTTATATAATTATTAACACAAATTAAATTAGTAATTTAAATATTATAGTTTTTAGAGAGTTACAAATTGATACTTATTAATACCAAAAATAGAATTTGATATGTTAATACTCTAAACTCTATTATAATATATAACAATTTTATATTTTTTTAATATATAATATTGTTACTCCCAACTTAGATTTCCTACTTCCTAACATTCCTACGTTCAACATGAATTTTAATATATTTTAAAATTTATTTAAAATACAAAAAATAATCCAAAATTTCAAACCATTCTATATTTATAATAAATAATAATTATTATATTGACTCTTTTACATTATAATCTATATAATAATAACCTTGACTCGATTATTTTAACTTTCGGTTCATTTTCATCTTAAAAATCAATTTATTTCGTTTAGATCAATCATATGTTATTATTATTATGTATAGTAATTGGCTTAAGTCAATATTTTTAACTTTCAATTAGTCTCGATCGTCAACATCAATTTCCTACTATTGATATTTTAATATATTTAAAAGTATTATTTTTGGATTAAAAAATTGCATTATGTAAAATTTAGTTGATTTATAAAGGTAATTTGTTAATTTAAATGAATTTTATAAAAAAATTGTATTAAAGAGAAATAGATTTTAAATATTTTAAAATATTATTTTTATTAAAAAATTTAAATTATGTAAAATTTTATTATTTTATAAAGATAAATTGATTAATTTAAATGTTTTTTATAACTATATATATACTTATAATAACTTGAGTGAGTCTAATGGCTAAGATAATATGTTTTCTCCTTGGAGTTCGTAACTTCAAATTTAGAGGGAGCAAAGCTATGTAGACTTCAGTATATTTTAGCCCTCAAATCATTGCTCGGAAGGGGTCTCTTGTCCCACAAAGAAGGGACAAGAGGCCCCTCTTTGGAGTGCTCATGGAGCCAATGTTTTCATTAGGGTTTTGGAAAAACCCTTCCATTATAGTTTAGTTTTGGTGGTGCAATATCCACCCTAGCTAGACAAGGAGGAGGATCCATCTTGGATCTTCATGTTGTGATTTGACTTTATTTTTGAGTTGTAGTGATTTGCTTGGAGAGGTTGTGGCACTTGGAGGGTTTGATCTCATCTATTGAGGAGGCCATGGCATGATTTGAGGTTTTTGGCTTGTTATTGTGTGTTTTCATTGATGTGTTGCAACTTCTATAGAAATAGGTAGAGACTTATTCTTGTTGTGTTCCAAATTCCATTCATAATAAAATACCACATATTGTCTCTTCAATTTTTGGTGTATTTGTATTACATGCAATATGTTTGACGAAATGTCTATTAGTAGAATACATGAGAAATGTTTGTAAAAAGTTGTCAACCAATTTAGAGAATAAAGAACGCTTATTTCAGAGAAGAACATAATATCCCAACCTAACTATCTAGGGATAGTACAATGGTATCAGAGTTGGAGATCTTGCTAGCTTGAAGGAAAAACAATGAGGTTATTTTGGCTGTGAGAGCCCAGTTATTTTGGAGGAGGTTGAGTTTCTTGTAGAAGGGAGTTTTGTTACTTGTAGGGGATTATTCTTTTGATTGGAGGCTAGATATCTCATAGGGGCAACATATTTCTTGGGTAGGGCCGAGTTTCATTTATGTAGCCCGAGTTTGTTGTTGTTACGGATGAATTCCATCACTAGAACCAATATCAATGAGTGTTGATGAGAGTCACTTGCCTAGGGGCCGTGTTTATGGATGAGGCCAAGTTTATTTGTCAGGATTGATATTCTTTGTAGCTGGGCATTTTTGGTTTTTAAGAAGATCGAATTTGTCAAAAAGGGGTAGAGTTACATTGTTGGGTTTATTATCTCTTGTGGTTGGGTCGATTTCTGAGACAAGGAGGTTGTATTTTTCTTGGATAAAATATTTAATGTGATGGGCCAAAATATCTTGAATAGATAGGGCCAAAATTTATGCGTGAGGGCCAAGTTCTCTACTAAGAGACTTAGTTTGCAGGTGTGGATGACTTTCTGGTGGAAGAGACTGAGTTTTACATGTAGGGGATGAGTTCTACTGCACTGGGTGCATTTATTTAGTGTCCAAATCATATTTATGCTTGAGGAGGTTGTATCTTCTTTTGGGAGAGGTTGTACCTTTCAATTGGGGGCTGATTTCTTATTGAAGGGGAGGTTGTTATCCTTGCTAGGGAGGTCATGGAGGCACATCCATTATATAGGAGAGTTGTATTCTCCTTTTGGTAGAGGGTTGACCTAAACTTATTAAAATTCGAAGGATTGTTATAGGTCCTGAATAATACAATATAACAGGTGGTGTTTGTTGGGTTTCTCATGATATTTAATAAGATTGTAATCTTTGCAATAAAAATACAAGGGATTCATTTACAGGTTGGTTCCGAATTTTAGTGGATTCGCTTGTTGTTATATCCCTATAGGGATAATGTGAATTATTTGACATAAATCTTGAGTTAGATTGCCGCTTCAGATTACTACCATAGGTCATAATTAGTTTCTATATAAGACTGTATATGTTGAGGTATTTATCCCATTTGAGATAGAGTACTAGAGTAATATTGTTGGCATTTGCAATACATGTATTTACTATTTATATTGAATTTCAATAAAATTCTAATTGGTGTCGAATCTATTTGGAGTTGTTTGCAAACTATTGTCAAAAATTCTGAACCAAACTAATAATGAATACAAAGACACAATCACAACAAAAAAAGTGATTTCATAGTAGTAGTATGGGTTGGTTACTAAGTGTTTGACAAAACACTTGCAATCAGAATACGTTACAACCAATAGAGTAAGGGTTTATTAAGTGTTTGACGAAACCCCAAAGCTAGAAAACTACCAAATTACTACATCTTTGTAACAACAATGATGCAGTGGCTTAAGAAGAGAAAGATGGAGCACTTGGCTAAAATTTCACATCAAATTCAAAAAACCAATAGGGAGTTAGCATCACTTAAATACATGCCTTACTACTAGGAGTAACTAGCATTGGGTGAGGAGATTTGTGCATCCCTATCCTTTCAAGGCTATTACACCATCAAGTATGGCAACTAGCCCAAGGATTTGGATGAGGATTCATTTAAAAGCATAAAGAAGAAATTGAAAAGAGATGATCATGAAGGACAAGTGGAGGAGCATGCATCTAACCATGTTGAGGATGTGTGCATAAAGGATGATACACCATCAGAGATAACCGATGAGGCCAATGACACTAGTGTGTTGGATAGGTATAACCATGATGAAGTTTTCAAATCAACAAAAGATGAGGATGCAACATCTTGTCCTACTTACGAAGACTATGAGGAAATGTTCTAATTAGCTAATGCAACATCTATCCCTGTGAATGATGCTTATGATGAGGGTGGTTAAAGAATGATAACACCTATTCATGATGAGAATTCAACACCACATTCCATTTATGATGCCTATAGTGATGAGGGCGTGACTGTACATCAATATGAAGATGAAATTGAATAAAAACCATTGGAATTACAAGATTTGGAGGACCAATTATTGGTCATGAAGGAGAACATTGTACAAGTACTGACAAGGGTAGATGGTTCTCATAGATTCATTGGAGACCTTATGTGGAAAAACCATATGGAGGGGAGACAAAAAGGAGTTGAAAATGGAGTCATTAGTACTCAATTATGCATCATCAAAGAAGTAGTAGATTGGGTGAATTCAGATTAATTTCATTTTTTTATGGATAGGGACCTTTCTCTCAAGTTCGTTGAATACAAGGCAAGGGAGGTTGAGGATATTTGGTACCACTTGATTCATGCATGCTCTTCATCACTTATAAAAAATACTCCATCATCTTTGGAAGCCGTGACACATGAGGGAATGAGTGGCACTCATGATTTGAGGGAGGATCCTCTTGTGACAATCCCACATGAGGAGAATTCTAAGTTGTAGGTGCTTTAGGAGAGGTTTGACACAAAGGGTTTTGACCACACTCTTGTTTTTCATTATGGGGATCATGAGCTACTTCTATCAGAGAGATTGCTAAAGGCTTGAGGATTAGCTATGAAGGAGATAGTTGATCACATTCCTTGTAGACCAGGCCACAAGGAAGTATATGCATCCATGGATTGAGTGGACATGTATATTAAAAACATGGGCATGCTCTAGGATACAAGTTCATGAGACATCAATAGAGTGATGGATACAGTAGAACCTATAGGATACCGGATGGTATAGGATTATTCAGTGATAGAAACAAACATGTTAGGGTATTCATTGGCACACAGTATTGTACATTGGATTTTTGGAGAGTTTCTTCTAGAGAGACCTCCTGACAAACTCTTTGAACATACCATTGAGTTAAGGTTACCCAAAATCAATGAGTGGATGGGTGAGCCTGAGGGAGAAAAATATCCCTAGATGATTGATCTTCATCAGGAGTATCATTAGATGAGGGCTAGGAAGTAAGATGTTCACATGTCTGCTTTTATACTTCATCATGATTTTTTGGTCATGCCCTTAGGATTGACCAATGCACTAGTCATTTTCCAGTCTTGTAGGCAGTGGAAGAGACATATATTGTTGTTATTTGATTCCCTCATTATATACAATAGGATATGGGAGTTTAACTTATGTTAGTTGTATGAGATAGGTGGGATTGTGGCCATGATAAAGTCCTTTCATTTGGACCATGTGAACAATGCATAGAGTGCATAGATGAGATACATACTTTGTTGGATCGATTCACATAGATTTTGGTAGGCATTGGGAGTGGTGGAATTGAAATTTGGTGGTGGGATCCTGACATTCAACAAAGTGATAAACTGCTTCAAATGATGAGGTTGACTGACAGGGTCATGTTAGTGATTGGTCTACATAATTATGGGGATGCTATGGGAGGAGTTGTTAAGACTTTTCTATATGGAAAGGTAAATTTTCCCTAATGATTCCTGGGCAAGACATGATCCAGGATAGTAGTCCTTTCGGCGATCTCAGTTTTTGGATCTAAGAAAGGAGAGTGTAGTTTGAGCATGATGGATCCTTGTGGAGAGTAGCTTGGGACCTTGGGACTGTAGTTTTTGACATATCAATAGCTGATACAAATGAGATGACCAATTTTTTTATTTCCAGAGTTTACTCTTGGGATGCTTAGGATTGGTTGCTGGGAGGAGTGGTATTTTGAGGAGTTGAATGATTTTATGTAGCTTATGATCATTTGACTTATCATGGATAGTTAGGTGGATTATTCTATTAGCACCTTGCAAATCAGTGCTATGAGAAGAGAGTTTTTCACATCATCTGAGAAGGCCCGAGAGAGGATCACATGGAGGGGATTTTTGAATGATGTGTTGGGAGATATGGGGGAGTGTATGAATTTTCAGCAAAGTAGGTCAAGGCACACTCATCATATAGGATTGATGCATTCTTTGGACATTTTTGGGTGAGAGTGGGAGAGCACATTGATAGGTTGCATCATAGATATACCAAGGGAACCATGAGAAGATATTTTGTGTGCATCACTTTTCCAGTTAGCATAGTTCACACACTTCTTTGGAGCATGAGGAAGCACATGTGATAGAGCCATCCAGTGGAGGGATGTTTGGAGTACATGAGAAACCCAAAGTTATTTCCAGTGATAGGGACAAACTTCCTTCTCCGATATTCATGATCAAGTATGGTAGTGGATTTGCAGGCCATGACTTCACCTGGAGGCCTATGAAGACTACTATTCATGGTAGTAGGTTCAACTCTTATAGGTATTTCAACTTAGAGTTCCAGGAGAGGAGGATGCATATTGGGAACGATGGTTGGACTATTGTGATCATAGTTTAACAACATGAACATGGTGGTTCCTTTCTAAGATTAGCTTGGGACCCTCATATTTCAATGTTAGATAGTTCAACAGTCGACACAGAGGTGAGAGCCAATTTTGGATTTCATGAGATTGGTTCCCTAGTAGAGAATTTCCTTGAGGGGTCGATTGAGTTGTTGCAATATTGAGTTTATCTACTTATCGACATTGTTTAAGAGGCCTTTTATGTCAATACCTTGTCAGACCACTCTTTGAGCAAAGGATGCTTCACATCTTCCAAGTGGGTTTGGGACCCTGGTATCCATTCTAGTTTCAATCTGGTTGAGTAGATGGAGCATAAGGATATGATGGAATTGCTTTAGGACAAGAAATATTTGGAAAGGGAGGTTTGTAATGACCCCATTTTTGGATTCCTCTACTTTGTAGTTAGAGGTGACCTTATGGGTTTATGAAAACCTAACCAGACAGGTAAATTGAGGTTAATAGTGGGATCAATATTATTAGAGGACTTATATGAGGCCCAACCTAATCCATTTACCATACTTCATCGTTAGGATCACTTTTGCAGAATTCATTCTTGGTTCTGTAGCATTCCAACGATTCTCATACCTTAAGAGTATTATTGAGTATAAATTAATTAAAAGCACTAAAGGTGTTATTTGGGTCATATTATTGGAGTGGACACCTCAATGTAATAACTCATTGGAACTGGGATGACAATATCTAAAGGTTGGGATGATGAGAAAGGGACTTCTATCATCAAAGAATTTCTTAAAATCCAATTAATCACTTTTCGACATTAAAAAGAGTTTATAAAGTGATTTTAATCTTTAATTGAAAATTAAAAGGGGAAATAAAGGTCATGTGGATTTAGTAAAAAAGGAAGGATCTAGAAGGGTTTAGAGAAGTATGAAGGAAGTGTAGCACTTCATCTTACTCATTATGTTTTGGATTGATCTCTTTGGAGTGCTCTTGGAGCTAATGTTTTCATTAGGGCTTTGACAAAACCCTTCCATTGTAGTTTAGTTTCGGTGGTGCAATATCCACCATAGGTAAACAAGGAGGAGGATCCATCCTGGATATTCATTAGAGCTTCATCTTGTGATTTGACTTCAGTTTTAGGTTGTAGAAATTTGCTTGGATAGGTTGTGGCACTTGGGGGGTTTGATGTCATCTATTGAGAAGGCCATGGCATGATTCCAGGCTTTTGGCTTGATATTGTGTGTTTTCATTGATGTGTTGTAGCTTCTATAGAATCCAATAGAGACTTATTCTTGTTGTGTTCCAGATTCCATTCATGATAAAATACCACATATTGTCTCTTCTATTTCTGGTGTATTTGTATTACATGCAATATGTTTGACGAAATGTCTATTAGTAGAATACATGTAAACTGTTTGTAAAAATTTGTCAACCAGTTTAGAGAATAAAAAACACTTATTGCACAGAAGAACATAATATCCCATCCTAACTATCTGGGAATATTACAAACATAATCTTATAAGGTCAACCATAATGGACATTATCCCTAATAAAAATTAACCCAAAAAACATAATCTCATAAAACCAACCAAAATGAACACCATCTTTAATTGGTTAAATCATAAATTCCCAAACAAAAATAAAACTTTTTACAAAAAAATCAAAATATCCCCAAATAACAATAAACCACAACACTAAATCTCTCTTCAAACACTATCATACTTTTTAAACTAATAAATCTACAAACATTTCAAATATATTTAACCATACTTCATTAAAACCAAGTTTTAAAATAATGTATCTTCAACTTTAAAACTTGGTTTTAGAATTATGTAACTTCAACTTTATAATACAATGAATTAACACATGAGATAAGTAATCATGCAACTCATTTATTGTGTTTAGCGAATTTAGACTTGAAATAAGCAATCGTACATGGTTTAATGCGTTAATCCATTCCCTCATCCACCTAGCTTAGAATTAGATAATATTTTTTATTTTAAAATTAAGAATATTTAGTTATATTATTTTATGATTGTTTTTATAATTAAATTATAAATAAGTTTAAAATTAAAATATGATGAATTTTAATTTAGAAAATTTTAATTATTTTTGTTTTGATTAATGTAAAAAAGAAAATCAACATTTATAAAATAAAAACAAATTTTTTTGAATATAATTTTTTTTGAGTTCCATATTAAAATTGAGATTTATACAATTCTCAAAACTTCGTGGAAGGAAAGAATTTGTTATCTTTGTGATACTAAGAGGGTTGAAAATGAAAAACACTTTCTCTTATAATGTACTTATACCTAGATTACATCTCAATTTCAAAGTGTTTATCACACTACCAAAATAAAATTCTAAATAAATCCAAGTATTCCATTATCTTCTTAAAATCCCATAAACCAAATTTAAATGTTAATCATCATCCTAAAATAATTATATATCTCTATATATGGATTAGATAGAGTAGTCGAATACTTTGAACTTAGTGAATTAGTTTTAAAAGTTAAGATATACAACGAGTATCATCCATTCAACAATGTAGATAAGTGCCTAAAAAAATATCTTAATTTTTATTGCAAATTAAAAAATAAACAATAATCATTTTATAATCTAATATAAAAGAGATATATAATGTCTAAATCTAATCTTAAAATGAAACATGGTATAATTGTTTTTATAATTAACTTATAAATAAATTTAAAATTAAAACATTATATAAAATGATATCAATTCTATATTAGAAAAATATAAAGTTCAATAGATTAAATGAAGTACTTGAATACTTTGAGTGTTTTGAATTTCACACATTAATTTCTAATCTTAAAATGAAACATGGTATAATTGTTTTTATAATTAACTTATAAATAAATTTAAAATTAAAACATTATATAAAATGATATAAATTTTATATTAGAAAAATATAAAGTTCAATAGATTAAATGAAGTACTTGAATACTTTGAGTGTTTTGAATTTCACACATTAATTTTAAATGTTGATTATTGTAATTGGTTATTTTTGTTGACAACTCAATTAATAAATAAATATCTTTATAGATCAAACTTATAATCAACTTAAATATATGTGCATTGAGTAACATCATAGAATGCACATAAATGCCAAAACAATTAGCTACCAAGTTAAAAAAAAAATCCAAATACAATAATCTTATATATATGTGTGAGAGGAGTAGTTGAGTGAGTTGAACTTAGTGCATTAGGTTTAAAGGTCCATTTTTTAGATTGTTTATTGTTTTTAATAAAATATCTCTATTATATGAAAGTTATAATCAATGTTTAAAAGTTGATTTTTGAGATTGGTTATTTTTGTCAATAAATCGGATCAAAATTATAATTAATTGAAATAAATATGCATTGAAATGTATATAAATGTCATAAATTTTATTTAATAAGTAAAAAAAAATATAATTTTTTGAAAAAAAAAAATACAATCATTTTATAATCTTGTATGAAGGAGATGTGCAACAACTAAATTGTTAAAATGATATATGGCATAAGTCCATGCATTATAATATTTTTAAAAATAAATTTTTAATATCTCTATGTATATATCAAAATATAAAAGCCTTAATGGGTTAGTTCAATATGTTGAACCAATTTTCTAAGCATGTTCTCAATGAGGAGGTTATAGGTCACAAGTTCAAATCAGATCGATATATCATATTACCACTACATTTTAGAGGTATTTCTTGTCTTTCTGAGGATCAATATTACAACTACATCCCAAGGGCACTTCCCCTCATTCTGAAGATGGTTCCCAGGGTAAATTCAAATCAGATTGATAATACCACAACATTTCAGGGGCACTTTCCATCATTCCGAGAATGGTACCTAGGGTAAACTAGTCGATTGCAATTTACCACTACATCCCAAGGGAAATTCCCCTTATTATAAGGATGGTACCTAAGGTAAACCACTGGTCAAATGCAACTTTTAAAACCTAACCTAGTGAGGTCATCGAATTAAACCCATAATATTCACAAAAGAAATCAACCCAAAAACTTCACCTTAAAACCTCTTACTTATAATTCATAACACTCACCCCTTGAGCTAACCCATCACACTTCATATCAAATATTAATATATACACATCAGTTTGAATTCATTTTAAATCAAAAATATTTTAACACCTAATAACTTATATTTCATTTTTTTTCATCTCACCATTAAATAAATCTAAAATCAAAATAAATTTAAATTAATAAAAAAATACTTTTTCTTTATTAAATCTTCATATACTATTATTACTTCAAAATATAATTAAAATTCTCAATCTCTAATTTTACACTACATTTTCTCCGTAAACTTGTTAATCTTAAATGATACTTTTAATAGCTTGATTAAAAAATAAAGTTGCTTAGTATTTAATTGGAGATCCAATGTAGTACAATAATTATGTACTATCGATTGTACTACAAAACATGACTATAGAAATTATAGAGAAGAATCTTGATCATGTATATGCAATGAGGTAAGAGTACCTTAAACGAGAAGAATATTTATTGCTTATAACATTAAGATATCAATCATTTGGTTGGACCCTTCCACGTGGTGCTTTGGTTGGACCCTTCCACGTGATGCTTTTAAAAGGGGATAATGAAGCTTAGGTTTTAGTTGAGACTAGATTAAGTATAAATAAATATTATATATAATATTATATATTGAGATTTTATATTTTATTTATTATTATTTTAGAGGATTTATGGATGATTATTTGGGTGTTTTTATATTTATAAATGTGAGAAATTGTTTTAGAAGTATCACTTTACAATATAAAATGAAAATGGACAATTGGTAACATAGTGTTCACATAGAAGTATAAAATGAAAATGGACTATTGGTAACATAGAAGTATCACTTTACAATAGTGTTCCTTGTAATTGAATTGTTGTGTTGTAACATTATGTTGAGCTTAATTTTGTTAAAAGGAGTCACATAGATTTATAAATTGGTTTAAATGTGTGTGAGTTTAGTGTTAATTAGCCTGAATTTGTTATATTATTTTTATTTGTAGTGGGTGTCTAGTTTGTGATGTCTATTTGTTTATATGAACAATTCTATTTTATTTATGAGTAGATGTTGTTGGATTTTAACTAGATTCGTTGATATTTTCAGTGTTTTTTTAGATATTCTTTTGAGAACAAGTTGTTCTGAGGTAATGATTTATTCCTATCTTGAGTGTGTGCTTGAGATACTCGCTCAAAAACCTAGTTGTCATGATGTAGTATGTCTATTTTTAAATAAAGCCTTTGATTTATATGTCTATTGAGCTAAGTGGAATAATCAATACTTTTTGGTGTATGCATGATTGAAGTGAAGTGAATATCTTTGTTTACTTTTGTGTTTTCTCTTCAATGATTTTATACAATAAAACTCTAATGTAATTAAATATTTTGTTTGAGAGTTGATTAAGTAGGTCTTGTAAAGCATTGGAGAAATCACGTGTGTCCCCATCTTTTTCAACATGGTATAAAAAAATGTCAACCCTCTTAAAGAAAAGAATATATATATATATATATATATATATATATATATATATAT
>CBVK0100135776.1:0-14234 GCA_900067695.1 Picea abies
ACATATTCATATGGTTGTTGTTAAGCATATTCTCAGATATGTCCGAGGGATTATAGCCTATGGGCTTATATACACTTCCAGTGGAGGTGTAATGCTTCATGGATATACAGATTCAAATTGGATGGGTAGTACAATGGACCGAAATGGCACTTACGAATATTGTTTCAGTTTGGGTTCAACTATGACCTCTTGGTCAAGCAGGAAGCAGGGCTCCATATCCTAGAGCACTGAAGAGGCAGAATACATTGTTGCAAGTGCTGCTAATAGAAAAGAAATGTGGCTCAGAAAGCTAATCTCAGATTTGTTCAGTGCTAAGCTGGAACCCACAATAATTCATTGTGATAACCTTAGCAGTATAAAGCTCTTCGAGAATTCGGTGTTTCACGTCAGATCGAAACACATTGAGGTGAGATATCAGTATGTTCGGGACATGGTGCAGAAGAACATTCTCAGTATTCAGTGTGTTCTGACGGCGGAACAAACAACATATATTTTGACCAAAGCCTTTGTCAGTGAAAGAGTTTGTGTACTTTCGAGACAAGCTTGGTGTTATTGAGAATGCCTCTCTTGTTGAGAGGGAGTGTTGAAATCAGTGCAGCTGCAAGAGCCATTCTCCGGGAGGATGGCATAAGACCCTAGTCTTTGGGGTATTTATCGCAGCCTTAGCTTGCTGATGAATTTACTGATTGGTCTTGGATTTCTTCTTGGCTAAACTATCACCCTTGAGGGTTTGATCCTTGACCATTATTAGCTATTTCTGAGCATACAAAAAAGAGGACAACAACCTAGCATCTAAGGTAAATTTGTTTTTGTTTTCAATCAAGGTAATGATCAGTTATTGCTTTGCTTATTATCAGAGCTAATTGTGCTAATGTTTAGAATTTGTTTAATGATTGGATCTGTTCATGTTTAGATCTAGATTAGAATTGTTTCACACATGCTCAGATCTATTGTACTGTTTCTGTGTTTAATCTACTTCAGAAACTTTTGTTTTGCTTGCTGATCTATATCTACAATAGTGAATAATTTGAAAAAGAATATCTCTGTTCTAGTTTCCCTTAAATTCGAACAGTTTCAAGGGGTTGTCCAAACTCCACAGGGGACACCTTTCCGCATATGAGACATGGGATGCATCTCTAGGACACGGATGTGTCTCCAGGATAGGGTTGAGCCTCATAGGGCTAGGGACATGTCCCCTTGCAAAATAGTTGGGAACCTATAATGGTTGATCCTGAACCTGCTTCCAAGTTGGGGGCTAACTCCCAAGGACCTTGATGGTCTGCTCCCTGATGTTGGGCTCCTCCCAACTGTTGTTTGATAATATTGGACTTATGTTTCTTCTGAGTCATGGGCTGTTTGTTTATGCTCATTGTTATGATATGTTGTGGACTTCTCATGCTACTATTGTATGTCCAAGGGGCCAAGATTAGTCTAGAAGGCATTTTGGTTTGTAACGAGCATGCCAAATGTACATTAAATATTTATATTAATAGTTAAGGAAATATTTGATCAGGGAAAAAAACATTCTTGATAACTAGATGTCATTTCAGAAATGTTTCTTTGATTATGTCAGAATATGTTTTAAAAACAATTTAGAAATTCCACTTCTATAGGTGACAAACACAGAAATCGTTGATTGTATCCAGATTGTCCTGTTTTGAACATGGTAGCCATTAGAAATAAAAATTTCCAGAAAGTGGGAATAAACAAACTTTTGGACAAGACAGATTAGTGACGAAGCTCTTATTGACTCGGAAATCAAGAATGGATGACGATATATAACAAGATTCAGGATGGATAGAGGTCCACAGGTGTACCAGAAGATTTCTTAAATGGCGAATTTCAAATTTCTCTTTATGAAACAGGCAAATCTAATCAGCTGACCAACTGCAACTTGCAAAATATCATGAAGAATTGATGTTATAAGAAAAATTCAGTCAAGGATAACACATTAGGATAAGAAACATGCACAAGCATAATAGCCGATCAAATAAAGCTGATTGGAATAAATTCCCAAATTCAGAACCCTGGAGAAAAGGTCGTCCGTAAACGTCCTTAATCTATAACATATAACTCTAACACGTTATTCTGCTAATTTGCAGCAAGGTATCCAGCATTAAGGATGGTTTACCCTAGGTTGATCAGTATTACAGTACTACTAAACAAACCGCTCTTAACCACTCCTAAAACCCTAACGATAACCACATCCCAAACCACCAAACGGAATTAAAACCCTATCCAATCCAGAACTGTTGCGAATCCCTACTGCAAATTAACTCCTTTTATGCGCTTGATGAGTTTAATTAGAGCAATTCCTGGGGGACATTCAGCCGGTGGGGTTTCAGAAAAAAAGTAAATTATGGTCCAAGTGCGCATTCCTGACATAGGCTCATAAGGGTTGGCACCATGAGGAACATAAACGCGGTATAATTTACCAAGATTAGAAAATTAAGGATACCGGCCGACTGAGAAAGAATTTAGCATGCAATCCAGACTGGCATGGGCATGTCCCCATTTCATTACCTACAAGTAAAATTTCAGATTTAAAGCAGGATAAGAATGATTTGAAGCATCAAAAATCCATTAAATTGGTATCAAAAATGTACCTGTTGGACATGGTTTCCTTCGTTTCGTTCGCCCTGGCTGATATAAAGAACAAACGAGCGCACAAACGACGATTTCAGAAACCGAGCCAAATGACATATGCCAAACGCTCAGTTTTAACTTTTAAGTCATCCAAAATGTAGAATGCATTGATATTCTTTCCTTTTGAAAGGAGGATATTTTTCGGGTGGCCTAAGATAACGCAAGATGTATGAAAGATCAACTTTTGTGAACAAATTTAGTTAATGATGTATGAAAAAACAGTGAAACTACCCAACCACGGGAGAATACTATAGATCTATTAGTTCTTCTTCTTCTTTTTTTTCGGTATATGGAAGGAACTGAACTTGATTCTAATAGAATAATATGGCCCTTTTTTTTTCTTAAAAAAAAATGTACTCCTCCATGCAAGGGAATTAATAATGACCCTGTGGTAGAGCATATACAAAAACTACATATCATGTACGTCTAAATGAAAGTTATTATCTTTTTAATATGAAATTGAACTAAATACATAATATTTTTGAACTTATGTCACTTAGTTTCTTTCTAAATCAATCTATTAAATGAAAAATATTCAAAATGTGATAACCATTAAGGATGGCAAAAGTGTCATTTTTCACAATTAGTAAGATCTCAATGTGGTATTGGTGAAAGATGACAGTTTTGCTATCTTCACTCTTTGTCACATTACTGATAAATGTGTCATCATTGGAGGCAAAAATGATGAGATGAATGGATACTTAAGTACGATTTCCACTCTTTTTGTCTTAAAATTCCAAATCTACATTGTGGAAGTTGATATCAGTTTTGTGATTCTAAAAGAAGGTAATATTGTTGTCATGGTAGTTGGAAATGAAACTAGTTGTTGTCATGGTAGTTGGAAATGAAACTAGTTCACATATATTTGAAAGGGAAGTTGTAGACTTCCGAGCCTTAGTCACGGAGGCCACGAAACATGGGAAATGGACTCATGTAGAGAATGAGTGTTTTATATGGAAAATTGAAGAGGTATTAGAAATAAGAATCACAACTTTGTTCCTAGGAGAAAAGCGCTCCTCTTTGATCAAGAAATTCATGAGACAATGGCCCAACAACAAGGTAATTGAATTATGGTTGACATAATATTGGATTCCCTTGCGAGGGTGTGATTTTTTTCTCTATGGTCAAGGTTATATTGCCTTATGTTTCATTTGGAGGAGGATGACCTGATTTTTAAAAGTGGGTCATACTTTATTGACCCTTTCATAAGGGTTGGCACCATGAGGAACATAAACGCGGTATAATTTACCAAGATTAGAAAATTAAGGATACCGGCCGACTGAGAAAGAATTTAGAATGCAATCCAGACTGGCATGGGCATGTCCCCATTTCATTACCTACAAGTAAAATTTCAGATTTAAAACAGGATAAGAATGATTTGAAGCATAAAAAATCCATTAAATTGGTATAAAAAATGTACCTGTTGGACATGGTTTCCTTCGTTTCATTCGCCTTGGCTGATATAAAGAACAGACGATTTCAGAAACCGATCCAAATGACATATGCCAAACGCTCAGTTTTAACTTTTAAGTCATCCAATTAAGTCATCCAAACGCATTGATATTCTTTCCTTTTGAAAGTCGGATATTTTCGGGTGGCCTAAGATAACGCAAATAAAAAAAAAAGAAAATGTGCCACCCGATAACGCTCATATTAATGTGTATATGTATATACTCCTGCATGGAAGATGTATGAAAGATCAACTTTTGTGAACAAATTTAGTTAATGATGTATGAAAAAGCAGTTGGAGAATACTATAGATTTATTAGTTTTTTTGTTTTGTTTTGTTTTGTGTTTTATTTTTTATTTTTGGGTATACGGAAGGAACTAAACTTGATTCTAATAGAGTAACATGGATCTGTTTTTTTCTTAAAAAAAGTATATTTCTCCATGCAAGGGAATTAATAATGACCCCGTGGTAGAGCATACACAAAAACTACATATTAGGTACGTTTAAATGAAAGTTATTATCTTTTTAATATGAAATTTAATTAAATACATAACATCTTTGAACTTATGTCACTTAGTTTCTTTCTAAATCAATCTATTAAATGAAAAATATTCAAAACGTGATAACCATTAAGGACGGCAAAAGTGTCATTTTTCACAATTAGTAAGATCTCAATGTGGTATTGGTGAAAGATGACAGTTTTGATATCTTCACTCTTTGTCACATTACTGATAAATGTGTCATCATTGGAGACAAAAATGTTGAGATGAATGGATACTTAAGTAGGATTTCCACTTTCTTTGTCTTAAAATTCCAAATCTACATTGTGAAAGTTGATATCAGTTTTGTGATTCTAAAAGAAGGTAATATTGTTGTCATGGTAGTTGGAAATGAAACTAGTGCACATATATTTGAAAGGGAAGTTGTAGACTTCCAAGCCTTAGTCATGGAGGCCACGAAACATGGGAAATAGAGTCATGTAGAGAATGAGTGTTTTATATGGAAACTGGAAGAGGTATTAGAAATAAGAATCACAACTTTGTTTCTAGGAGAAAAGCGCTCCTCTTTGATTGAAAAATTCATGGGACAATGGCCCAACAACAAGGTAATTGAATTATGGTTGACATCATATTGGATTCCCTTGCGGGGGTGTGATTTTTTTCTCTGTGGTCGAGGTTATATTGCCTTATGTTTCATTTGGAGGAGGATGACCTGATTTTCAAAAGTGGGTCATACTTTATTGACCCTTAAGGATTATACTTGAATCATTAGACAATCTACTTCAACCTAGAAGAGGATATCCCCAAAATGATTATAGTTTGGATTTGTCTTCCACACTTGTCATTGATATTCTGGGATGATCGAAGCTTTTAGCTAATTTAAAACAACAATAACAAATTTATAGACAAGATGGCACCAAAGGCAACCCAATATGCATATGCGGTGAAGTTGATTTGGAGAAAGGGCTTCCATGAACAATACCATTAAACCTACATGGTTAGTGCCATCTTAAGGAGATGGATTATGAGTAGCTCTCGTTTAAGTGTAACAAGTGCCATGAATATGACAACTTTGCATAGTCTACAAAAAGTGGTTGTTCCCTGTGTTTGCTCATCTAGAAAAGGAGCATCCCATGCAAATATTTAACCGATGAAAGAGGAGGAATCTCCCAGTCTAGCCCAATGAAGAAAAAACCCTTGCTCCGATAGTGAACTGGTTTGAGATTTTGGAAAGCAATGAAAAGGATGTTGAGAAGTTACCAGAAGCTACAACGTTGAGGATAAGGAGGTAGTTGAGTGTAAGATTGTGTTGGATAGGGATGAGCAATGGCCTAATTACGATAAAGAAAAACACTAAGAGGGAAGGGGGAAAATAGGATAAAGAGTTAGTTGGCGAGAACACCCCTCTGATTCAGAGAGCAACCAAGCCAAGATGATGCAAGGGTGAACCTCTTGCTCCATCATATGTTAGTGTTGTAAGGAAGCAACTTAGCTCTCCACCACTTACAAGAAGCATAAAATCCAAAAAGGATATATGGGAAAGAGAAATAGATTTAAACATTGCATCAGGGCCTCAATCCTCTCTTGTTGAACATGACTACATCATGGGTGTTCCAAATGAGAATTATGTATGTAATTTTAATGTATTTTTCTTTCTAGGTAGACCATTAAACATTTCATAGGCACTCAAACTAACCAATGTAAGAAGTTTGAGAAGAAAGCACTCTCCTCTCAACCCAATCTCCCTATGGTTTGGGATCACACTAAAGAGTGGTTAGGAGAAAAATAAATAAGATAAACACGAGTCAAGAGAAAAAGATTATTTTTTTTCGTAATAAGTTGTACAAGTATAGCCATTATAACGTACCCAAGGCCCAGTTGAGCAACATTACGTGTGGAAACTCATTAAATTATTAAGATTTATTGCTAATTAAATTCATGTAGCTTACCAGCCACATATCACACATCGATTCGACCATTGGACTGATACTACAATTCTAAATGCATCTAACAACTTATATTAAACATGAATACAATTGTTCAGGCAAACAAGAAACACACAGCATTCATATAAACCATTTACACAACAGAATTTAACATAAGAACATAACATAAACACTTATATGTTAATGATTAACCAATTGGATGCAAATGACTCTCATCAACAAGCCACCCCCGAGTTGAGGCTATGAGTCCACAAGGAGAGTAGGGCATGCTTGTTAGGCGCTTGATCAAGCTAAATTGCTGAATCTAGAGTTTAAAATCTTGAAATCTAGCCCCCATCTTGCATGATTTTTTACAGTTGCAATTTCGAAGGGGTGAAGCCCCTTTATCTCTTACATATTAGGTGGCAAAGTTGATGCTAGTGGATTTGTTAGTGAATCCTCGATGTAATGAGATATCATTTTCACACTTTCGATTTCATATTATATTTTAAATTTATTTTCTTTTAAAACTTATATTATTTTTTTTCCATAGTTCCAAAAGTGCTTAGAGAAAAATTAATAGCATAAAAACTACACAACCAAAAGATTATAAGAAATATCTAGGATCCCAATGGTTGTTTCCTATTCACATGGGTATTTTTAGTTTTTCAATTTACGTAAACAGTAGGAACAAATTTGACAGGAACACAAAGGTGTAATTTTCCAAAAAAAGTAAAAATAAAAAGTGGGATCTACTATATCCCATGTAGATCGTGCTCGTATATTTTGTTTTTGAAAATTATACATTGAAAATTTGACACATTAAATGACATTAATATTTTTTTGAAAAAAGTATGGTTAGAAAGACAATACAATCCTTATAGATTGTTTTTTACTGCAAATCAAAATTCACAAGGCTGCATATATGAATTTCGAGGGCTTGGATTTAAAAAATATGTAAAATGTCAAATTTCTATTGCCACATTTCACTAAAAAGTGTTACCCATCTTCATGGATTCAACCACGTGTTATTTGGCCTCACTAGACTAACATTGCACATGGAGATAGTTTTGAAGTTATTTGGTGGTGACTTGTCTTTGAAGTAATGGTGATGTACACTCCTAGGTCATTCTTATCCACCATTTCTCCCTTATTTCTTGATAAGTTCATTGCTTACCTCATCATCCACCTTGATGGATTGGTCGATCTCCACCCTTGATTATGCCTTGTGATTAATGGTATAGGTTTCTCCTAGCTACTATAAATTCATGCCTCCTTGGTCTTGGATTTGAAGGTGGATGGTGGTTTATGGTCTTGATTGTTAGCTTAGACCCTATGGGTCCTTAGGTTAAATCACCTATGTGCTTGAGAGATTCTATGGATCCCATTCAAACTCCATAAGTCACTGTGCTCATACCATTGTATTGAGAGACTTGCTAAAGAATAGAAAGTCAAGTTTCGTGGATGTTTCCCCATATTGGGGTTTTTCCATGTAAATATTTTTGTTCTCTCTCCTAATTGCTATTTAATTTACTTATGTTATTTGATGCTTTCCATAGGAGTTAAAATAGGGATAGATCTTGGTGTTATCTTACAATTATGCATATTTCCTTGATTTTACACGATATTAGAGTCATTGATCTAACTATTTGGTTTGGACTTCTTTACTTTGAAAGTTTGGATAGGAGATCTCTTTGTTTCACTTCCATAAGGATTTGAAAATATTGATTGAAGTTCTTTTGGCATCATTTTTTAAGTAGATCATATTTCACAGCTTATTTTTTAAGATTGGTTGGTTCACAGCTTTAGATCTGAATTTTTGAGCCTAATTTTTGATCTAGATTGCATGCCCTGTTTTTGCAAAAACTAAGCTTATCTTTCTAGATATGACATTACCATTGCATTCAAATTAGGTCAATTAGTCAATATTGATTCCCGTTTCATTGAATTTGACCTCGGTTTGGGCTAGCTTTGAGCTTGTAGGAGATTTATTTGTTTCCCTTCCATAAGGATTTGAAAATATTGATTGAAGTTATTTTGACATCATTTTTTAAGTAGACCATACTTCATTGCTTATTTTTTAAAATTTGTTGGTTTAGAACTTTAGATCTGGATTTTTGGGCCTAATTTTATATAGATCTAGAAATTTTGATATGGATTGCATGCTTTGTTTTTGTAAAAACTAAGCTTATTTTTCTAAATATGACATTACCATTGCAATCAAAGTAAGACTATTAGTTAATATTGACTTTTGTTTCATCGAATTTGACCTCCATTCGGGCTAGCTTTGAACTTGAATATTTATAGGTGCATTTAAGATCTATACAAATTGATGGATTTTTGGGCCAATCTAACCATACATATACATCTAGAGAAGTTTAATCATACAAGTTCGACCATTTTTTCACCAAAATCGATTTTCATTTGTCTAAGAAATTGATGATTTTTCTAGTAGACATGGACCATGCATTCATTGTAATGTTTTTAAAAATTATTTCTTCAACAATATATCAAATGAATATTATATAATATAATATGCATTTGGTCATTTGGTTACAAGAATATGTTAATTCTTTCATTTCTATGAGGTATTTGGTTCAAATCCATTACCTATCAACCTTAACTGACATTTTTTGAATAGCCTTATCCAAATCATTAGAGGACCTGCGACATGGTGCAATGTAGTGACATGTGGCATGTGCTCCATATCACTACCACATGGCATAACCACTCATTTACACATAACAATTTGTGCCATGCCATCTTCCAACACGATGCCAACTCAACTGCCATGAATCATTTCGTACACTACCACATGTCATTTCCAACATTGCCATGTTAGCATTCATATGGTGCCACATCAACAACTGTACATGCCATGTTAGCAGTCCAATCAACATAGTAGTTAGCTATCTTGATTTTTCCATGTGGCACCTCCAATGCTGTCAATCAGCCCTAGGGGGATTTGTAGTTTGAATTTCGAGATGATTTTGTAATTGCAATAACTTTTTTCCTAGTTGTTTGTTTATATTGTAGTTTTTTTTTTCTATTGGGTTAAGTTTTATACCTACTACATACTGATACAACTGGTTTTTGAAAATTTTACCTTTTAGTGCTTCAAAAATATTAGTTTTGTCAAAAACTAGGCATCTCCTTATTTTAGAACTTCAAAAGCTTTTAGAATTGCATATGAAAAGTTTTTACAAAAACTTACTTGGTCTAGATCAACAAGATAATTTTTTAATTTATTTACCGACATTGGGTAATTGATATTCAAAAGGCTATAGCTATGCTAGATAAAATCATTACATTCCTACTATTTTTCCACTAATTCCAGGCACGATAAACAGTTCCTTGCATACACAATAAACAAACTTACATATATCAGCTAGCAAAATTACCCAGTGCTTGTTGTTATTATATATTCTATAGTAAATGCCTAATATGATAATTTTTTTTAAAACATTAACTTAATGGAAAATATGATGGCTTGTGGCCTATTCCATACCTTTGTTGGTTGGGACATATTCCTGGTCCCCAATCTCCATGTCCTTGATGAGATGATGCACAATGTCCTCTTCCTTTAGTTCTCATTGGCTTGAATTCACAAACATTTGTTGGTTGGATGCCCAAGATTGAGTATCTTTGTGTAGATTGATTACCATATTCCTTAACATGGTGCATTGAACTTCAAGGATGACAATTTGTTGTTTCTATTGAAATAATGTACCCCATGATATAATCAAATTGAGAAATGAGCTGTTGTTCATTGTCATGGAATTTGGAAGTAATTGAAAATATAGAGGTATCGTTGATTTGGATCATTTCTTTGTGGGATCGAAGAACTCTTCTAATTTCATGTAACTCTCTAAAATTCATGAATGTTAAATCCAAATATAGAGAACCAATCCAGAATGAGAAACTGGAGCCCAAGAAGCCAACAAACCTAGAAAACTACTTCCAAGACTTCCTTTAAAAGACCAACAAAGCACTCAGGAGTAGGCTACAAACAAAACTGGAAAACACAACACCCATACCAAAGAGCATATTCTATTTTTTGCAAAAAAAAACTTGGGAATCTGGATAGAGAAACAACATATCCAAAATGACAAACCCCCCAATTCAAGAATAACTGCTTACTCAGGATGAAAAGAACTAGATCAGAGGAACACGGACCCAATTCAAATAAAGTTTGCAAGAATTGAATCTCCACTAAACTAGAAACACTTAGATTGAATAACTCTACTAAATTTCGCTCATACCTTGAATTGACCAGAATGGGAATGAATGATACCAACATGTAGACATCAACTAAACTGTTTAAGCAATGACTAACCGAGTGAGAAATATTTCCACGGCCCCTCTGGTGCCATGCTCAATATCTCTTCATAATTCCACCTTGGCCGTGATATAATATGGCCCATAATTCAAATCCCCAATTCACCAAGAGCTTGAGCATGCGAGAGGGGAGCTCGAGTCTCATCACGTTTATTACCTTGCTTTGGTAATGGGGGTGGCACGAGATTGATAGGTGGATTATTAAATCATTTGTACTTACCATTGAGTGCATGAACTTTGATTAAGGTATGGTTTGGGAGATTAATGAACCGTTGGCACTAAGCTCTCAAACTTTTAAGTTAATGACTTCATTTGCAAGAGTTTCTACTAGTTGATTGTTTTCCGTTAATACCTGATAGAAGGAGATCCTTTGAGAACTAATGACCTTTTGAACTCATACTAATATGGAAACAAACTTATAGTTAGATGGAAGAGATTTTTTGATCATTGACTGAATAATTATGCTTGAATCTCCCACCATTACAAGGAATTGAATTTGAAAGTATAATGCCATACACAAACCTTAAAATAATGTATATACCTCTGCTTAGTTATTAAAGTATGTTCCTAGTCTTCAAACATAAGTTAGTTCAATTTTTATTTCAAAATCAATGAAGATCCTCCCCATATCTACGACCCCTAATTTTTTTTTTTAATCAACAAACTTGTAAAAGTTTTTACAAAAAATTACTTGGATCAACCAGGGGAGGAATAATGTTGATTTTTTTTTTAATTTCAAATATAAATTAAATATATTATGGTTTTAAAACAATAATTTTTTCTTACATTTTTGTAGTAATCGTGGAGAGGTTCCTTTTTATGTGATTTGTTTTTCAACTAGTTTTTTTAATCTCTATATTTAAATGTTGTCCATGACCACATGGACCAATCTAATTACGAAGAACGAGATGACAATAAGGACGAGAATTTTAAATGGAAATAGTGAAGATAAAAATGATGAGGGGAAGAAAGAGGGTAATTTAATACGTTTCAATCAATGTTCTTGAAATCATAAAGTGAAAACAAAAAATGTTTTTAATGGGTATAAAATGGTTCACAATCCTTTCTTGATTTGTAGGGAATGTCGAATCATAAAGGAGATAAGCATTATGTAGGGAAAGGTCTCCATGTGTCGACGAAATTATTCTTTACTTTAATTATATATATATTTTAGTGTATTTATTATGAAAAACTTCCTTCATTTTGTATTTATCACATATTTTTCATTTCTTAATATGTATTTATCCTTCAATTTATGATGAAAAATAAAAATAAATTAAAGTACTAATTTATGTTGCTTCAAATTGAAAATTAATGGATTTTCATGCAATCCAAACTTCAATTCAAAAGAAATAATACTAAAATAATTTATGGAGTAGAGGTATTGTTGTTTGGACTTCCAAGATTACCGAAATAATAGAATATAGACAACCTGATTTTATGCATGATTATTATCATTATCACACATGGATGTTTAATCATGTTGTTATGAATGTCACACAAGAGAATTTTGACATTGCTCCATCGTTTGCATATTTACATTGAAACAAAATAAAGTAATTCATTAACACATTTGATTGATTAAAGGATGCAAATTTCATATTTATTTGGGTCTTCGAAAATGCATACATAGTTCACACCATTCACCAATGTATGCATATATTGGATGATCACTCATATTTACAAGAAATGTTTGGAAGATATGTTTATCCAATATGAAAATATATATAAAACATTAAATTTTTTGTTCATAAATGAAAGCCAATATCATCACAATAAAATAGCAAGGGCAATTGCTTCAAACTACCACAAAGTTGAATATTTGATGGTTCATATGAAAGACATAGGAATGTAAAAACAATTTTGTGTTCTTTTCTGAATTTCCCGGGGCCTTATCCAAAGATGAGATGTTTGTTAGAAACATTCAAAACCACCATCCTTGATGATGAGTAAGAATTGTAATTTCATTGTTAGTCTAATAATATTTTCTATCAATTAGTAATATTTTATATTGAAATATCCGTATTTCAATATTTTCACATTAATTAGAATGATTGTTGATGATAATTGTATTTGTTTTAGAAAATTGTTATTGAGTATGAATGAAATGTAAATAGCATTGTTTTTTTGAAAAGTTGCAACACTTTTATTTATTTATTATGATTTAGTTAATAAGTCTGTAACATACAAATATCAATATTAATCAATTTGTTGAATTTCTTTGTTTTTAAATAACAAAATTTCATTAAATAAACCATTGATTATATTTGATATGAATTGAGTGTTACTACACGAGATACACAAAAAATCATCACAAAACAAATCATTACAATGAAAACCTAACACTGGCACAAGTACATTGAATTATTTTATACGTCCAAGTCTTAAAGAATTATTTGAAAATTGATTTACAATATTTTAGGTTGGTCAATTGATTTACAATATTGAAGTTGGTCTATGGACATTTGTTCAATGTAAGAAAGCGAATGAGTTTGGTCATTATTGTTTGAGTGAACATGATTGAAAAAAGCGCATTTAAAAATCATTTTAGCACAAGAGGACTATGACCTTATCTACTGACCAAACTATGTTGGTATTGTGAATGAATCCAAACGTATACTTGAAACCTTTAAATAAAGTTTGGAAGATATATAAGGGAGATCATGATTCTAAGAACACAATCATTGTAGCTAATAAGAAAGAAAAACACATTTGTAATGGCGAAGGGAACTATATGATTACAAATGTTTATAATTGTGAGGATGTGAATGGAACATATTTAATGAATTGATTGTAGCCAAACTTGTATGCTTGAATCATGTCGATAATGTGAGACCTATAGTAAGAACTTGAAACTATGTTAAATAATGTAATTAGTGTTTTCTACACTTATATTTTCTATGCATGAAAGTGTTTTATATGGTTAATAAAATCATTTCATTTTCTTTTCATAGTCCATTGTGGTTGATGATTTCGTTAATACTTTTAAAATTCTTTATAACATTTCTATCTAAACAGATAATAATTAATGGAGATTTGATAAGTACAAGTTTCATTATATAAATCCAATTCATTATATGTATGTTATGTATTTTTTATTTTTTAGTGTCGAAAGATTTTGCGTCATTATTCCAAGATTTATGAAAAACAACAATGACTATACTGAATTGTGCCTTGATATTAAATAATTTGGATAAATAATTTGAAACATTGTATTTAATGCTGTTTATGATTATAGTTCCGATTTCCACTCATGAATGGGTAATGCCTGTAGCAAACCAGCTGGGTGTCTATGCTCAACGTTTACTTTTTGACAGTACAAACATTTGGCAATAAAATCAACAACCTCTTTCTTCATGCCTGGCCAATAATATT
>CBVK0100135777.1:0-14233 GCA_900067695.1 Picea abies
AGGTTAGGCCCAGGGGAGACATCCCCGGTAACCTGGAGTTTTGAAGAGGCAAAGGTTTAATAGTCAAAGCAAAGTCCCCCCTTCAAAGGTCACCACCAAAACAAATAGTTTGGCTAAACAGCCAATAATGAAGAGTAGGCCCAAAGAAGAACACCTGCCCAGAACAAAGAAAACCAATATATATATGAAAGCTATGATGCAATGGGTTAGTACTTCAATAGACTATCTGATATCAATGTATAAGCAATTGCAACAATAAATGTTGATGAAGTCAATGTTTGTTAATATAGCAATGAAATAATGTTACTTCACCAATAAATATCAAGATGTTATAGCAATCAATGTATCCAATCAATCCTCATTCAATAAATGCATCAAACCACCATCCAATTGCTTAATATATAAAGAATGTTTCGTCAAGATGAAATAACCAAGTGTGACGTCATCTTTTTAGGGTTAGTAGTTAGTTAGCGTTTCAATTTATAAGAGTTGAGAGTTGTTTCAATCACTTTCACTTCAATGTTAGAGGCTAAAGATCAGTGCCTAAGGGTTATGGAGTCAAAAGGTGAAGGACGCATAAGTTGAAGGGGATGAGATTTAAAGGACAAGAGGTAAAGGTTTCAGGGTGCTACAATAGTAGGGCCTTAAAGATAGAACCCTAGGGAAGAGAGGCTCACTCCGGTGTTGCTTAAGCAAGGCCTCGTGCTCTCTCCTCCTTCCTGGAAAACAACTAGCTCAAAGACAAGTAAAATCAAGAAAAGAGAGTTTAAAGAGGGAGAGTGTTGCAAAGGCAAGGCTCTTTCATCAAACCCTAAAAGAAAAATGGACCTAGGTGTAGATAACCTAGGCCTGGGATGTCCTTTTCCTCTTGAAGTTTTAAAGGCACGGCTAGCTTAAGGGGAGAATAAAGAAAGAGTGTAGCAATGGCTAGGCTCTCTTCTTCTTCTTCAATGGCTAAAAGGTTTTTCTATCAGGGGACATGAGACAATGACCTACTTGTGTGCTTTTCCCCTAGGGTTTTGATTTAGTAATATTTATAAATAAATGCAAGAAATTAAACTACAACCATTCAATCAAGAAGTTTTGCCGAAAAATACTTACAAGGCATCAAGAAAATAGCATGAAAACCCTAGTTGTAAACCTTCCTTCAAGAAAAACACCATAAATTGCCAAAAATCTCCTCTCCAAACAAGTGCGCCTTTGTCAAAATAGCCAATAACCCTAATAGGGTGCAAAAATCAGACCTCACTAGGAGAGTGAGTGATGAGTTCCATCAAAATGAGAGTAAAAACCCTCAATATATACTGTATTAATGACCTTAATTAAATTTTAGGTCATAAAAATGGTCGACAAGACTAGAACATTGTTTTTACATTAAAATGTCAAATTAAAACCCTATCTGAGCTGTAATAAAGGTAAAATCTCCTTCAAGGGAGGCGTCATCCCCTTTTAGGGAAAATGAGACATCCAGGAGCAAAACGTTAGCCCCCTAGGGGCTTCTTCTACATGCCACACGTGTCACTGTTGCCCAGTCTGCCTCCAAGAATGACCATGAAGTTGGATGACGTCATGGTAAAGATGGGGACGCTCTGAGCCTTCCAAGGCCAATGTTCCACTGAAAAGGGGTTATTCCCCCTGGGCCGAGCTCTGCCAAAGTGCCTATGATGAAACGTCCTCTTCTTCTCAGGTGCACAACCTTGGTCAAACATTGTCTTGTCTATGCCCCTCGGACGAGGTCTCAACAACCATATGATGGGATCTTCAACCCCATGGAGGTTGGAACTAATCATCTCCCCATGTGTACCGGTCCAAGTGGTACCTGTCCATCGGGCATGGTCTTTCACATCAAAAACTACACCCTCCATGGGCTCATTAGTCACAGGGATCATAGCAATGTCAGACACATTTCATCATTAATATTTATCTAGCATATGCATAAAAACCCTGATACATTGTTCAACATCTCAAAGACATTACAAAAATCCACAATACAAGATCAAATAAAAAGACAAACATCCTATTGGGCTAATACCCACAAGAGACGGCAAGTTCCCAGGAAGGTTCCATCTAAGCCATATAAATGAGGTGATGTGGCTAGGCGATGTCTAGACAAGTGGGTAGAGTGAGAGACAGGGATGCATAATGTTATCTGTGGGTGCCTTTGTAGAAGGCGAGTTGTACCCGTCATGGATGCAATTTTTTCCAAGCCCGTTCTTGCCTTTATTCTTTCTTTATTTGTTTTTTCTTCTTATTTTTCTTTTTATTCAAGATCTAACCAGAGGACACTGCCTTAGCATGGTGACCAGAGCTGACAATGTTACCCACAAGTACTTTCACAAAGATGAGAAGGTTGGCTTGTGATGAGACCCCCTTTCCCTTGGCCATGCAACCAAAGGTCACTGCCCTCGCGTGGTAACCAGAAAATGACAATGTCATACTGTTAGGTACCCATGAACCTAATAGGATGGCTCATGATGAGACCCCCTATCCTCTTGGCTAGGTCTTGTTTATTATTTTTCCGGTCCCTCTTTTTTCTTGCTGAGAGGCTTTTTATTTCCTTCTAAGGGATCCCTGGGCAAGGCATCTCGAGTTTTTATTTCTAGGATTTTATCTTTTACCAGCTTCTTTTACCTTCTAGGCCTTTAGCCCCTTCTTACCAAAAGATAAGGTGCAACCCTACAAATAGGTCAATCCAATTCCCGGACAAGGGGAATGGTATAAATGAGTGGGAAGTAAGATGAAAAAGTGGTGGTATGATGGGAGCAGATGATGACTCTTCAGAAATCCCCCCGGTGGAAAACCAAAACCCATGGGTATAGGCTTGCTAGGACACCCTGTCAATCTCCCCAAAAATGGTCAAGTGGGTTAATGTAAGATCCAAATAGTCGTCAGAGATAAAAGGAGTCAGATGCATATATCCAAAGGTTATAATGATCAAAAGTGACACATACCATGATACCTGGGCCAAATACCTCATGGAGCAAGAGCCTTCTTCGATACAAGACCAAGTCGATGATGATGGATGTTGTTGTTGCTGACAAGATGAATCTGATGAAAAAATAAAAGGATGGGCCCTCCAGGGCCATGCTCAGGTCAATCCTTCTCTCGGTACTCCATTCCTTCTCTCGGTACTCCATGTTTGGGACTTGTGGGCCTAGAGACATGATCTCCTAGTTATCCCTAAAAATCAAGGATAACAAGATTAATTTAGAATTGCCTACTTAGATTGTAATTAATGATTAAATTAGATTCCTTAGTATTGACTAAATGGTAAATTAGACTTGCTAAATTAGAATTGTAATTATCAACTAATTTAGACTTAATTAATGGTTTGGGGTGTGGGTGTAATCTTCTTGTCAGTTGTTTCGCCTCCTAGTGCATTGGATTTTCTTGAGTCCTTGGTCCCGTTAGGATATGTTGTGTCAAGGATATTGACGCATATATCACCTAGGGAAGACATGATTCCTGGTGAGGGGATCATGGTGTGCCCTATTGGATAGTAGCAAATGATAACTTGGTCGGAGTTGGTGCCTTCCATGTGAGTGTTGTTGAGCGTTGTAAGTTTTCTTTTGGTGCATGGGTTGAACGCCTTCATGTGTTTGGTTCATGCACCTTGAGGTTATAATATGTTTTCTTCAAGGCCATTGTGTTGGGAGGGGGATGTTGTCCCTTAGCTTGTAGGCATGGTCACGTTGTGTCAGGTGGGTAGTCATTTCTCCTTGTTGTTTTACACTTGTTTCACCCAATTTCTATTGTTCTAGTGCATGGAGTAAAAGTTGTTTGTTTCCTAATCGATGTGCATGTGTTTATCATCTAGGTGTGGTTAACTGTGACAGTGTTGCCTTCCTTCCTAAAAAAAAAAAAAAAAAAAAAAAAAAAATGCACCTTCTTCTTCACTTGTATTCGTAACGATGGGGGCGTTACACATAGTATCAGAGCGGGTTCAACCCGTGACTTGGGATCACTACGGCTTTTGTTGATATGATATTTGATGATAATGTTTCGAATTAAGTTGACTTGTATTCATGAAGGTAATCATGGTTAGAGGACGTCATGGACGCACATGACGGGGTGCTAGGGGAGGATGCATGACGCCTCTAGTAGCATCCATGCCTAAGGGGTCTAACCCCTAGGGAGATGAATAGGTTGTCAGACAGGAGAAGATAGCGATGGGTGATGTGGTTGGGATGATGAGGTATTTTCAGTGGATGTCTGAGGCACTGATCATCCATTTGGACAGAGTCGAGGCCAGGGCGTCGACACCCCCTGAGGGTCCACCACGCACTTCGGTTGGTATTGGTAGCATTCACTGGGAACCTGAGAAGGTCAAATTTCATGATTTATTTGGTGCCCTGAATGACGCAGCCGCCGAGGCATGGTTGGAGAATATGGAGATGTGCTTTTCACTTCGCGAATATACCTCCAACATGAAGGTCCACATGGCAGTCTTTCAACTATGGTGGAAGAAGCTCATGTCGTAACTGAACATGGTCATCGAAGATGTGTCATGGGAATTGTTCAAGGAACGGTTCCAAGAGAGGTACCTATCAGAGGAATTCATTGAGCGTCAGATCAACGAGTTCAACACCTTACGACAAGGAGGTCGTATGGTGCCCGAGTATGAGGCCCATTTTATGGAGTTTCTTCGGTATGCTCTGCATATTAATATTGAGAAACTTAAGGTCAATAGGTTCATGTTTGGCCTTAATGGAAGCATACATGCAAAGGTTAATATTTTGATGCCTCAGACCTTGCATGATGTCATCCAGAAGGCCCTCATAATAGAGGAGGAGCTTGTTAGCGGGGGTCAGAGAAGGACTCTAGCGAGACCAGAAGGGAAAGTTTCATCTGGTGCACAGTAGCATTAGAAAGCAGCCAAACATGTGCCTGGATATCGTGGCTTCTAGAGAGGATCCACTTTCACTAGACCTCGGTGACTGGCACCTCAGTAGCAGACACCTTATCAGGGACCACAACATCAACAACAACATTGACTGTAGCAGCAACAATTTAGGCCTGTTCAGCAGAACAGACCAGGATTCCAAGCCGGTGGTCCATCATCTTCTACTTTGGGTACCAGGAGTATTCAACTGAAGAAGGGGTGTTGGACGTGTGGGCAGCCACACTACTAGCACGACTGCCGAGTGGAGAGTATTAGAGCATATGGATCAGTCAAACCCACTACTATGGGAGATTTGGGCAAGGCCCATTGGATTCATGCGGCAGTGAATAACTGCCAAGAAAAGCACCAGTCGACTATGCTCGAGACATCAGGTACCGTCGCTGATGAGACCCTTAGTATTTTGATAGATCCCAGTGCTACCGAGAGTTTCATTTCTGGTGCAGTGCTAAAAAGGATTAAGGTAAAGGAAGTCGAACAGGATGAGTTTAGCTTCATATAGATGGCTTCGGGAGCCAAATAGATGGTTGGAGGAAAGGTTACGAACTATACCCTTAACCTGGGAGATTTTGTCACCAGGGCCAACCTTTACGTCACGATCTTAGGATCTTATGATGTTATGATCAGTATGGACTGGTTGGAATCGCATGAGGCAATACTCAACTGTAAGATGAAATGGTTGAGCTTGGTTGATGACGAGGGACAAAGGCGCATGATTGTAGGTCGGAACTAGGAAGTTTCCCTGAGGTTCATCTCTTCCTTATAGCTACGGAAGAGCATGCGCAAGGGGTGTAAGCTTTATGAGATCCTTGCATTAAACGAAAGGGGAGTAGCAAAAGGTCTAGAACACCTTTCGGTGGTGAGAGAGTTTGCAGATGTATTTCCGGAGGAGTTACCTTGAATTTCATCAGAGAGGGAATTGGATTTTACCATAGACCTGAAACCGGGGACTAAATCGATAGCAAGAATGCCTTATCGGATGTCGACCCCAGAGTTACAAGAGTTGAGAATGCAACTGAAGGAGTTGTTGGACCTGGTATTTATACGTCCAAGTGTGTCACCATGGGGCGCACCTGTTATTTTTATAAGAAAGAAGGATTTTTTCAATCAAATGAAGGGTGTGATGGTGTTCTCAAAGATCAAATTGCTATCAGGGTATCACTAGTTACAGATCAAGGAGGATGACGTCCCTAAGACCACCTTTAAGATGAGTTTTAGTCATTACGAGTTTATTGCTTTATCATTTGGACTGACAAATGCCCCAGGGGTATTTATGAGTTTGATGAATGGGGTGTTCAATGAGTACTTGGACAAGTTCATCCAGGTATTCATTGGTGATATTTTTATTTACTCTTGGATGACGAAGGATCATGACAAGAAATTGCACTTGGTACTATAGTGTCTACGAGAGCACAAATTGTATGGAAAGTTGTCCAAATGCTCGTTTTATCAATCGAAGATTCACTACTTAGGGCATGTCATCTCCAGCGAAGGTATCGTCATGGATCCAGCAAAGGTCGAGGCTATTATGGAATGGCCTACGTCGACAAATGTCCCAGAAGTGCGTAGCTTCATGGGTTTAGAAAGATACTATCGACTGTTCATCGAGGAATTTTAGAAGATAGAAAATCCGATCACAGAGTTGCAGAAGAAGAACAAGAATTTGTTTGGACCGAGAAATGCGCAGAATCTTTTCGGAGGCTCAAAGAGCTGTTGACAATGGCACCGATACTAAAGGTCCCTGACATGGATGCGGACTTCTTGGTATGCACTGACGCATCCAAGGAAGGATTATGTGGAGTCTTGATGCAAGATGGTCGAGTTATCACTTACATCTCGAGGAAACTAAGAAGGCATGAGGAGAACTATGTGATGCAGGATTTGGAGTTGTTAGCCATTGTTTATGCCTTGAAGGTTTGGAGACACTACCTAGTTGGATGAAAATTTGAACTAAAGACGGACTACTGTGGACTACAACACATCTTTATGCAAAGTGACCTGAACGCGTGACAACGGTGTTGGTCGGAACTACTTAGCGAGTACGATTTCGATATTTCTTACATAAAATGAATAGTGAACCGAGTGGCACATGCATTGAGTCAGAGACCACACATATTTCAGTGTTGCCTCATCAGACAAGTCTACGTGAAAAGATTCTAACTTTACAGCATGACGATAACTGGTACAAAGAGGTTGAGAATTTTATCGTACAAAACACAATGATGGTACCAAGATTTGAAGGATTTACGTTTGACGACGATGGATTATTGAGGTTTAAAAATCATATTTATGTACCACTAAACAACGATTTGAGGAGCTTGATCCTAAATGAGGCTCATAGAGTAGTATACATGGCTCACCCAGGAGTCACGAAGATGAGGGCAGACCTTAAACCCTCATTCTTCTGGAAAGGAATGAAGGAAGACATAGTCAACTATGTGGACAAATGTCTAGAATGTCAGCAGGTAAAGGCAGAACATAGACATCCAGTAGGATTACTACAGCCACACGCTATTCTAAAATCAAAATGGGAGGTTATCTCGATGGATTTTATTGTTAGATTGCCACGAACGGCAAGGAGACACAACTCAATTTTCATGGTAATCAACACTATGAAGCAGAGTGCTCATTTTATTCTTGTGCGTACAATGTATCAGGCACCTGACATAGCTATATTTTTCATCAGTGAGATTGTGAGGCTACATGGTGTGTCTAAGAGGATTATATCCAATCGAGGATCGGTGTTTACTGGACGGTTTTGGACTAGTTTCCAAGAGGCCTTGAGAACCCAACTTAACTTTAGTATTGTGTATCACCCGGAGACTGATGGGCAGACCAAACAAACAAACCAGACCTTGGAGGACATGTTGCGCATGTACGTGATGAACCAACAAAACCGTTGGGAATAATTCTTGCCAATGGTAGAATTCACTTATAACAATAGTTACCAGAGCACCATTAAGATGGTGCCTTTCGAGTTTCTTTATAGGCGACTCTGTCAGACACCTTTGAGTTGGGATAGGCTTGAAGATAGGGTCCTGGTGGGACCAGAAGCGATCCAAGAAATGGAAGATCAAATGAAAACAATAAGACAAAGGATTAAAGAAGCATGATATCGACAAAAGAGTTATTCCAATGCACACCGTGTCGACCATAGTTACAAAGTTGGCGATCGAGTCTTCTTGTGGGTAAAACCGCATAAGAGTTCGATCAAGTTTGGAAAGGGAGACAAAATATCTCCTAGGTTCGTGGGACCTTTCGATATTATGGAGAGGAAGGGACCCGTGGCCTATCGAATAGCCTTGCCTGATTCTTTGAGGTGTATGCACGATGTTTTTCACGTATCTATTTTGAGACATTATATTGGTGATCCTACACATGTTATTGACATGAGTTCCTTGTAGGTATCATATTAGAGGCTGCTCATGGCTAAGCCGATCCGCATCTTGGATCATCACATTTGATAGCTACGGCGTCAAACAGTAGATTAGGTCAAGGTCCAGTGGGACAACTATAGTCTGAACTTGACGACCTGGGAAGACGCATAGGATATGCGCCATCAGTTTCCATTTTTGTTTGATAGATATACCTATGATACTATGATACACATTATTTCGGAACTTATATACTGTGAAACTTCGAGATGAAGTTTAGACTAAGAGGCGGTGGGGTGTATTTAACATCCCGCTCTTGCGCACACTGAGAAAACTTATTCTTTGAAGACACTTGCTTGCAAGTGATCCAGATTATTATACTATTGGGAATTTGATTATGATTATGAGGTGTGATGGATTGATGACATGTTATTCTTCTGTATTGACATAGACAGGTACTATTGACTTGGTTTTCTTGAGTGTGCAGGATTTTGGACCTCGAAGATGTAGAGGCATTGATGAAACCCCTTGGACTCTGGACCGAGTCAGGGAGTGGACAATTGGGGTTTGATTGTTGTATATATGACCTATGTGCATATGATTAAATGTTATGATTATGGATTTTATTCTAACACGATTCGTTGATGATGCAGGATGACGACAACTTGCCGACCAAACTCACATGTGTAGTAGAGGGGTCATGCATGATAACCAGAGACATTGAGGGAGAGGTGTGGAAAACAGCCCTGCCACGACCTACTAGCACTCCTGTCTTGGCTCGAACTATAGGTTAATGATTACCTAATTAGAGAATACCCATGATGTCTTGAGGGTCGACTGCGATAGTCACTCACGATGATTCTAAGGGGCACGCAATAAAGCAGGGGCCTTATTCCTTTGAGGCCCTTAGTCTCCAACAAGATCACCTGGCATAGTATTGACTCCAAGGGTTTTGATGTCTACCAAGTCATTCAAGAGGCGAGTGGCACCCTTGGAGCACATAGTGCGTCCTAAAGGGCATGTCGCGCAAGAAAAACAGAAAGAGGCGAGTGGCACCCTTGGAGCATGTAGTGCGTCCTGAAGGGCACATTGTGCAAGGGAAACAGAACAAGGCAAGTGGCACCCTTGGAGCACCTAGTGCATCCTGAAGGGCATGTCGCATTGTTAAATAATAAATGAATAAACCTATATGGCCTTAGAACGAATAATGTGATGAGAAATATATAAAACAAATTCCCTAATAAAATGTCGTCCAACCTAGGAAAATAAAGTCTAGGTCTAAGTGATATATATATATATATATATATATATATATATAATGATAATCATCATTAATCACGTGACGAGAAGGGGGTAAGAAATTCAATTAATTTATAAAAAAAAAATTAGGGGATAAAATTTAAAAAGGGGGTAAAAGGGGAAAATATTTTTTTTGTTACGTAGACTAATTAAAAATTTAATAAGTAAAAAGGAAAAGGGGAAAAAGTCAATTTTCTACACTTGCCAATTTAAGGAAAATAGGAAAAAGAAGGAAACATAAAAAGAAAGGGGAAACACAAGGAAAAAGCAGAACTTGACTAACTTAGTAGGGTATCTAGCATTTAAGAACTTTCTAAATTAAACTCAACTAGTAAATTAGTAGTAAATTAGTAAGGGGGTAAGTCATTAAAATTTGTAAGGGAATATGGGGACACCTAGGAGCGATTATAGGAATGCTTTTAGGTGGGTGAGGGAAATAGGAGTAATTAATTAATGAATGAAATTAATTTATGGTGCAATGAAGGGGATGGTTGACACATGTATGGGGAGGATTTTTATGAATTAAATTATTGAACAATAAATTAAATGGGATTTTGGGAAATTAAATGACATAGAAACTCTATATAAAGGAGGGAGGAGAAGGATGATGGATCTCTTCTGTGATGTGCAACGTTACGCTGCAAAAATTTAGACTTGACTGACTTAGCTTATGGGAGTTGGGATACCTAGCTCTGTGAGGAGTGGTAGCTCGACCTTGCGAGGCAAGCTGTGAGCTAGTTGTTCTCTAGTTTAGTGTGTGTGGCCCCTTTGCATCTCAGGAGGCTAAGGGGGAAGAAGAGTACCCCTAGCGTTGGTTGAGAGGTACTAGTGAAGTTTCATCGGTCGGCAAGCAAGATCTTCACGGAGCGCGCAGGACAACAACTCAGAGCAGGTGACTTGGGCTATGGTACGCATGCTTGTATTCTGCATGTTAGATTATTATAAACCTTATGCCTTCATTTTTGTATTTTTAACTGTGTAAAGAAGGTGTTGAACTTAGAAGTTTAATTGAGAACTTAAATTTTCTTAGGCTTAAGTTTGTTTCTTGAATTGATTCCCTTGGCAATCAATCCCTGAATGTTGTGATTTTCCTATGGTTTTATTGATTTTGTGATGAGCTTTCGCTTCTTACTTCACCCTCATCCCTAGATCATGAGTCCTAGCCTAAGAAGTCAGCCAGGATCTGGATCAACTGTCGTCACTTTGGTGTTAATAGACCTATAGATCCCAATGCCCTAATTTTTTGTATGTGGAAGATGAGCGAAGGATGTTTCTGCCTAGCCGCATGCCCTTGTTGATTGTTCTTGGTTGATTGATGGTCATTGTGCCTTCTGGAGATTGAGTACCTCTGCGTCTGATTAACTAAACTCTAAAAACCCTTGTGTCTCCTTGAAGGATTATCCATGTTTTTCCTTGATTAATAACCTCTAATTTGAAGGCCCAATCTCTGCATTTTGGATTGTTGTGTGTGGATTGATAGATTTATTGAAAAACCACATGGTTCACTGTGAAAAACGATTTATTCTTAAGGATAGCCTTATCATGGATATCAAAATTTTATATGCCTACATTTGTTGATATGTCGGCACTCATTCTTATGATAGGGCTGTTAGTTTTATATCTACCTGCAATTCTATACATATGCCGACATTTCTTTCATTTACACAACGAAATTTTTCAGGTGTTTGCTAGATGGATTTGCAGTGGATTTGCATGCAAATTTCAATTTTAATTTCACTTTGATTTATCCTTTTTATGGTTTGTTGTTGCCACTATTTCAACCCCGACCTTCCACACCCTCAACCATGATTTTTAGATCTGTGTTTTATATATTGAATGTGTTTTCATTGTTGGTTATATTGCTTTGCGTTTTTATATTGAATGTGTTTTCATTGTTGGTTAACTGTTACCTGGCAATTTTAGCCACTGGTTATGACTGCGATTTTCCCATTTGTATCTGGTGATTTTCCATTTGTAAGACTACGATTTTTCCCAGCAAGTTCCCTTCTTATCCCAGTGAGTATCTCTGCCTTCATCACTATGGAAAATTGCGTTTATTTTTTCCCACGAATTGCCTCATTCTATTTTTATATCTCAACGAATTTGACTGTGTAGACTTGTGTTTTGTTTTTCCCCTCGAATGGTATATCAGCCTTTTTATCACTGAAATTATAGCGAATATAAATGCTCAAGTAATTGCAATGAATATCATATGATGACAATTATAATTGATCCAGTAATTAAAATGAATTATCATATTTCAGCGAATAGAATCATTCATGTTAATTACTATGGATTAACACATTGAGGAACAACGATGGATAGCAAGGCATAGCATGCCTGCGTTGGTTTATGACAGGCCTGCACTCATTAAAGGTAGGACTGCTAGTTTCCAGCGAATGTGTAGTTACTCTTTCTGCTCTACAAAATTTCCTTTAATTAGACCACAGTGATAATTCAACTTAGCTAATAGTTAACGGATAGACCACAAATGGTTGGATTAGCATTGAATAACAAATGTTTTTAAACAGCCAAAAGCATCAACTGCGTGGAATGACTTTGAATGACATTTATTATGAACAACAAGGTAGCATTAAATTTCATTAACTAGCATTGAGGTGGCATTTAATTATAAATAACAATTAACATCAAATGTGCATTGATTAGCTTGACATGACATTTATTTAGGAACAATAGGATAGCATTGAATTTTCATTGAATAGCTTGATATGACATTTAATTATAAACAACAGGATAACAATAAAATTGCGTCGAGTAGCGTCGAAATGATAATTATTTATAATCCACAAAACGACATGAAAATATCCTGCTTTAATGGCATTGTCATTTCTCAGCAGTTTCTTTTTAGTGTTAATAGACAGCTTGTTAATTTAGTACGATTAATATAGCTAGAAGGCTTGTTGTAATTTAATTTGTTAGTAAGTGTTATAATTGTATCATTCTACAATGATATTGTTAATGTGTTACATAATGTTAATTGCTAAGTTAGATTGTAATTATGGATTAATTTATAATTGCCCACTTAGAATGTAATTAATGATTAAATTAGATTAGTGAGTATTGACTACATGATAAATTAGACTTGCTAAATTATATTGTAATTAATGTTAAATTAAAATTGTAATTGTCAACTAATTTAGACTTGATTAATGGTTTGGGGCATCGGCGTAGTCTTCTTGTCATTTGTTTCACCTCCTAACACGCTGCATTTTCTTGAGTCCTTGGTCCCATTAGGATATGTTGCACCAAGGTTATTGGTGCATCTATCACCTAGGGACGACATGATTCCTGATGAGAGGATCATGGCAAGCCCTGTTGGATAGCGGCGAATGATAGCTTGGCCGGAGTTGGTGTCTTCCGTGTGAATGTTGTTGAGCATTGTAAGTTTGTTTTTGGCTCATGGGTTGAACGCCTTAATGTGTTTGATTCACGTGCCTTGAGGTTCTAGTCTTTGTTCGTCAAGGTCGTTGTGTCGGGAGGGGGATGTTGTCCCTTAGCTTGTAGGCGTGGTCATGTTGTGTCAGGAGGATAGTCGTTTATCCTTGTTGTTTTACCTATGTTTCGTCCAGTTGCTCTTGTGTCAGTGCATGGAGTCAAAGTTGTTTGTTTCTTAATTGGTGTGTGTGTGTTCGTCATCTAGGTGTGGTTAAGTGTGACATCGTTTCCTTCCTGCCTAAGAACAAAAAAAAATTCCACCTTCTGCTTCGCTTGTAGGGGGGCGTTACAAATTAAATTAGAGTAATTAGGGTTTTATGTGTAAAATTAAAGATAGAGTATTTTGGGGATTTTGAAATATTTCACATAGTGACTTTACCAAATGGTGCTTGACCTAGTTTCTAGGGTTTATGAAGATTTTCCGAGCATTGCATATACTAAAGAAAATATTCAATTGATATATTCATGTGTATTCAGTTTATTTCCTAAGACACTATACTCGTCACAAATAGTAGCTTCTCTTGGATAAAGATGGTTGGGAGGTGGTTTTATAACAACTAAGCTATCTTGGATTTTGACAATACAGATAGTTGGGCATATAGGTGACACTGTATTTCATTCATTACAGAGTTGTATAGTGCAAGTTGATTTGTACGGTCAATGGAGTTTTAAGAGCAGCTATATAATTTTAAATTTTTATCATACACTTTACAACAAATTAAATCTTAAGATTTGCCATTACACCAAAACCCACAGGTGTTAGTAAACTTTCAAATCAGCAACATCACTTTGACTGGGCGGTTAGTCCCATGTTCCCATGGCGGTTAGTCCAAGAGAGGTGCGGCAGTTAGTCCAACACCCCCCTCCGACGTAAATCGAGGGAATTGAACGAATTGAACCTGGGCCAAGGCTCTGATAACATGTTAAGATTTTCCATTACACCAAAACCGGCAAATGTTAGTAAATTTCCAAATCAGCAACATCACAGCAACATCACCTTGAGTGGGCGGTTAGTCCCATGTTCCCAGCATAACTATTAATCCACGAGAGATGCGGCGGTTAGTCCAACATTAAAAAAGGAACCATACACTTCAAAACAAATTAAAAAATGAACCGAAATAATGTGGACGGATTAATATAAAAATCAAATAGATACTTCTTCCCACTACATCAACATTTTATATACTAGCAACAACCACATTAA
>CBVK0100135778.1:0-14233 GCA_900067695.1 Picea abies
ATTTACACTCAGCCAAACAAACTGTCAATATCTCATGTACAAGATATATAAATTTTCATGGTAAAAATTCAAAACAAGTTCACAAAGTGATCTCATAATTGCTTACAACAACAATTCAATCAGTTCCATCAATCCAACTGTTAACTGGAATGAACCCATCATTGTTTACACATGTATTATCAACCAATAGTTTTATTATTGTGTTTCCCCAACAAAACTTTTATGTAATTTATCATTATGTAGCTACTTTAACCTGCAACTCTCTTGTTGCATTACATAAAATATCTTGAAGTGTTTTCAACTTCATGAGTTAGAAATACTCACATCATTTCAATTGTTATCATAATCATTATATATATATATATATATATATATATATATATATATATATATATATATATATATATATATGCATTCACCAAATTCATTCAATAATTCTTGTAATACCACCTGTAACATTTTTAATAGTTCTAAAAAGTGATGTTGAAATTGTAACAAAGGACAATCCAATCACCTTCAGCTAGCATTCAAATTAAATATAATGCAACTATCCATCATTATGTATTTTCAGCACCACATGTTTTTAATAGTGCAACAATTAATTACTAAATAAAATAGAAATCGATGTGCCAATACCCATGGCCACAACTACACAATGCATCTATTCATTGACTATGTAATACCACGTAACTATGTCATGCATTCACCAAGGTGAGTTGGAAGGTCTAGCCAATGCCTCAACACATCATCCACAAACTTCCTACTACTTGCCTAACTATTTGGATACCTTCTGTTTCAACCCAAACACAACAACAAGAATATAATTCTTAAGTTCTCTTCAGTATCGACAAAGAGGTTGCAGTCCAAACATAAACTATACAGTAGATACAATTGAGCACTCACATAGCACTATAGCCCTTCCATATCCAACCATCTTATGGTCTCACACACAATTAGCTCTATGGATGTTTATGGATATAGAAGGAGTATGTCTCATGAATTAACTCGGTTATGCTCCCATAACCAATAATAACACCATATACAACTGAAAATCTATCTAAATGCATTCTAGCATGAATAACAACTACATACTCTAGGCCTTTGGCCATTACATATCAATTTAAATATTGAAAACTACATACTCTAGGCCTTTGGCCATTACATATCAATTTAAATATTGAAAAATTAAGTGAGGGAATTCTCACCTCAATTCCCTTCAACATCTATGCAACAAATGCATACCTGGATGGTTGTTATCAACCTACTCTATGCTACCTGATCAGTTGGTATTTGTAGAAACTCACATACTTCCTCCTTCATCATTTTGATCACCATTCCTACCACCCTCATGTGTCTTCACATAGATGGAGTCATATGCAATGATAACATCATCCACCTCTTTAAACATGCTATATGCACCTCATTATTTCATAATAATAGACTATTCTAAGTTCACAAGCATGTTATATGCATATCCAAGTATATGCATATGCAAAATTACACTTCCATATGCACCGATCATTCACTTTCAACATGCCTACTAATGCATATGCATTTTAACTTCATTGTATGCCTCATGCACTCTAGTATATTTCTGTTTCAATTCACTTATTTATTTATGTTGTAGATGCTTTTCCTTGAATTCCTTCATATCCTTATTTCCTTGTGTTCTCCCATTCTGCTCATATCCACTCTTGTTCTCTGGTTTGAATACTTTCCAGTCAAGTTTCACTTGGCCATTTTGCAATCCAACTAATGTACTCAATTTTTAGCAGCTCCTTTTGGGTATTCATATCCAACTTTACCCTTAGGAAACATTTCATCACCCTTTCATACTTATACCATTCCCAATGGATGTCTATTTTCACTCAGAGACACTTTTCAAGAGAAAGAGAATTCATTTTTCTATCTCCAATTTCTATGCATTGGCATCCTACTTTCACTGTGAACTGTAATATCAGAAAGTGGATTTCTTTCACTGAGTACTTTTAGACAAGTATCTAAGTCATATCTAACAAATCCTTCCCTAGAACTCCTATACTTGACACATAGAGATTATTCACACACAACCTCTTAATATCTTTGTTTTCTTCCACATCAAGATTGCAATTGTCTACACATTTCTACCTTCAAGGCTATGGAGCCTTAATTTTCCCTTCTATTCCCATAAATGACATTTTTAACCTAATAGATTCATATCCTATGTGAGGATTCTTTTCTTTGTTGTACCTGCAATTTATTCAGATCCTGTAGTTGTTGACTAATACTTTTGTTCCACTATTCTTGAGTTATTTATCCAATTTTCATTACTTTCCCTGTAGTTCTTTGTTGCATCAACCAACTTCTACAAGCTCTTTCATGCTTCAATGACTATGATGTCCAATCCTGTACTAGAATTGATCCAATTAAATATCTAATTCTTCCAAATATGCAAACAACCATTTTGGTAGAGTTATACATATCATAAAAGAATTTCAATTAAATTTGGATGTGCTTTTTCTTCTCAGTTCATGAAGAATTATATCATAGCTATGCAATTAGAATAATTCCATGTCATTCTCGTCTGAATCATTTTTCCAATGAATATACTCTTGCCCCAATTTGATATCTCAGTTGAAAGATATGGATTTCCAAAAAGTCACTTCCAACCCCTTTTCTTTTCTTTTGCAAAAGGATCTTGTCGAAATATTCCACAACTCCTTTAACTGATACAAAAATAGAATTATTTACAGGCATTTCCTTGAAACCACTTTCCATGTGACCACGGCTCGAAACCATAGGATTAATCACTCTTTAGTGCATTCCTCTTTATTCTTATACACATGAGCTTGTTCAAGCAGACTGTCTCAGGGCTTGGTTACTTCTAGGCTCTTCATGCCTCTAATCAACCCTTTTACCTTATCGTGAGACCGACGCTTGGGACCAAGTCCTTCGGACTTTGGCCTTCAACTATTATCCCTTTTCAATCTTCCAACTTTTCTTGGAGTAAACTTCGTCGAACCCTTATATTAACTCCACTAGCATATCAAACGGTTAATATTTAATCTCTCGTTGACTGGACGGTCCTGCCCCATATGGAGGCTTCAACAAGATCAATGACTACAACTTAATCAGGCAATGGGATGGACGATCCTTAATTAATTCAGGACCTCGATGCTCTGGGACTTTGGGACATTACAATTCTCAAGTCATTCAACTCCCTCGGATTTTTACCCGCTGAGGTGCTTACCCTATCCTTCCATTATTTAATCGAACGATCACAAGGAATCCCAGAGGGTATTAGATCAATGACCCACCTGAATTCATTACTGTGGGACTTTACCACTCATGAGTTTCTCAACTCCTCGGGAGTTATACCTATTAAAGTGGTCATAAAGTGACAATGACCGCTTACTGTCAATTAACCCCTCTTCTTACACTATCCTTCCACTAGCTTAATCTGATAGCTAGGACTTAATAAAGCATTGGGATGGATGGTCCTTAATCAATTTGGGACTTTGATGCTTCTGGACTCTAAGAAATTTCAACTCTTGAGTCATTCCACTTCCTAGAGTGATATCTGTCAAAGTTCTTATGCCATCCTTCCACTACTTGATCTTACGGTTGAGAAAGGTCCTGAAGGGATCTTAGATCAATGATTTGCGTGAATTCGTGACTTCGATATTTGTCACTTTACATGTCATCAATCAAATGGATGGTCCACATTCCTCCACTCTAGATCTGATGACCTGCATGATATCAAGACCACAACTTTACACTTCATGGATTCGACACTTCGCAACTTCGACTCTTCATAGCTTAGGCACTTCATGACTTCGACACTTTGCAACTTTGGAAATTTGCAACTTCGACACTTTAGGGCTTTTCCTAGTCTCCAATAATCGTCGAAGTGATAGAGTTCTAGAGTCCCAAAACTTTTCTATCCTTGTACTTCTGATCTAAGAGCTAACATTGCTCCCAAATTCCTTCCCTTGATATAACGGTCAATGGGAATTTGGGGATTCGACACTCTCGAACTTTGAGTTATAATAGTTTTGAAACTATTTAATTCTCCCAAAGTGGTCAATGCCAGATGACCACAATCAATGATGAAGATTTCAACCGAACCTCCTATCAGAGCGAACGCCCGATGAGACTTCATGACTTCGGCCTTCGACATATCATGGTTTTTCTTGCCTCCCATAATCACCAAAGTGGTGAAGTTATGGAGTTTCCATTTCTTGTTGGGATTCGATCGGCGATTGATGATCAACCAACTCGGTATGATTGTTGGGACTTAATTCCACCCAGCCCCTAGTTCTAACTCTATTTGACGGTCCTTGTCCACCTGAATTCTAATCTAATGATCAAGAACTCCTTGATTCAACGGTTTTGATCACTCCTGAATTCAAAGGGGAAGGATCATGATTCCATGATCCTTCACAAGGATCTATGTCTGAACAACGCTCAAGCTTCTGCATGAGTCCTACAAATCTATCTCTCTTGAGCTCTCCTTTGATATTTCCAAAGGTATTAAAACTGCATGCTATGAACCCATGCAACCAAATACGCTACCTCTCATGAGATTTAGGTTTATAATGGATTCCTCTACACCTCACGCTACAACAACCATTAAAAAAAAGGAACCTTCAACCTTCCAAGTTGAACTTAGCTTTGCAACTCAGCAGATCGAACCCATTAAACTTATCAAACAATCCTGAATTATTTCAACTCAAATTTAACCATGAATTTGGCGATATTTCTCTCTAATATTTCTATTTTTTCCCTAAATTCATACAATTTGAAATCTATGACATCGATTTTCTCAAATTCGAACTTGTTCCATCCCATACTAGTATGGTGTTGCAACCAGAAGCTCTAATACCACTTTTTAACATACCCAACCACCCACAGGATGGGAAGGTACCCAAATACGTAACTTACCCAGCCACCCACAGGCTGGCCACGCTACTTCAAAAACCCACTTCTGGACTGATTTCAAATTCTAACAACATTTAATTCAAAAATCAAGCATGAAATACTCACATGCATTAATCAAGATCCATGTTACAACATAAAATAAATAAACAACATGCCATGCACAACAAATAACCATCAAGCATGCACATTATAGATACATATCTCAGAGCTAGTTAAATACACAATGGAATATACATTATAAAGAAAACATAGAGAGCAATTATATTTTCAAGAAAATATTCACCAACTAGTTGCAGATCAAGGGTGTTCCTCCCAAGCATAGACATTGTTATTATTTTACTCTCAATAACAGGTCACCCTTGAGCCAAGGCTATGAATCCACAAGGATGGGTCCTAGGGAAAATCTAAAACACATAACAATTGGCTAGCTATCTCTCAGGTTTCCCAACCACACAACAAATATGAATTTCCATCTCTCTTTCCCCCTTAGCCCGCACAACTAGCTCTCAGGTTTCCCAACCACACAACAAATATGAATTTCCATCTCTCTTTCCCCCTTAGCCCGCACAAGCCAAAGAAATGATCAATTTTCTTTTCCATGCAGTCCCTCGGGATGTTCCATTTCTCTTGAGGTATCCAGTGTTATTGTTTAGGAAATATTCCTACTGGAAATTCTAAGGATTCTGATTTGTGGACAGTTATTTCTGAACTTCCAACAATCTCATGCAGACAAGCATCCAGTCCCTCCTGGAATTATCAATAATTTCTTACATCCATCTAATGGTGGCTCTCCTCCTCCAACTATTTGTTTCCATGCTCCCCCCAAGAGCACACAAATTCAACAAGAGTGAGGAGGGTGTAACAATGAATGAATAATAACAAGTGAAATTAGAACAATGAGTGGGTGAGTGAAGAATAATAATAACAACAACAAGCACCAAAACAACCCCCAAGGGATGTTTATATAATTACGTGAAAACAATAACCACATGGCCTTCCTCCCAAGAAGCTCCTATATCACCTTTTCTCCATAAAATCAATTATGGGTAAATAAAATATAATAAAAATACTTATCCCCTTAAGCCCCCTCTCTCGTGGAATCATATCCCCCTATCTCTTTTTTCCTTCTCTATCTTGCAACCAATGGTGTATTTTATTAATGTATATGAAGTGTTACATTTCCTAGGCACTCTGGCCCCTTTTCAACTTTAACGGCTCACCAACCTAAGTCACAATTACATAATGCATTATAGTTCATAAGGGTTAAAACTAGGGTGTTATAGTCTCATATCAGACAATGGAGGTGAATATTGCAGCAAGGAGTTTGATGATTGTTGTTCATACCATGGGATTTGTAATATTGCAGCAAGGAGTTTGATGATTGTTGTTCATACCATGGGATTTGTATAGAGAAAACAATTCCAAGAACACCACAAGAAAATGGTGTGTCAGAAAGGATGAATAAGACAATCATGGAGCATGCAAGGAGTATGGGATTGCATGTTGGGTTTCCCTTACATTTCTTGGAAGATGTTATAGATATTGTTGTTTTCTTAATAAATAGAGGACCTTCAAGATCTTTGGATAGTGGAATTCCATAGGAGGCATGGAAAGGTACAAAGGTAAAATACTCCTTTTTAAAGAATTTAAGTTGTGAAGCATTCTTCCATATTGATAAAGAAAATAGAACAAAGCTTGAGGTAAAATCAAAGAAGTGTACCTTTATTAGATATAGTGTTAATGATTTTGTTTATCTCTTATGGGATTATGAAATCGAAAAATAATTAGGAGTAGAGTTTTCATGTTCAACCAGAAGGTCATGTACAAAGATCAATTGCAGGGAAAGAAACGAGAAGAAAAAAACGGAATACATAGTGCATGATGAGATCACTAAAAAAGAAATTCCAAAGGTACTAGAAAATCAAAATGTACAACAACAGGAGCAACATTTACCTCAAACTCCTACAAGTGTTGTTAGAAGATATACCAGGTTAAGTAGACCCCTTGAATGACACTCTCCTTAATTTTATTATTTATTGTTGACTGATTCTAGTGAATCAACAAGTTATGAAAAGACAATGCAGGTAGAAACTAAAAACAAGTGGGAGAAAGGAATGAAAGAGGAAATGGACTCCTTGTTAAATAACCAGACTTGGGACTTAGTTCAATTCCCTGTGAGAAAAATATCATTGTAGAATAAATGGGTTTACAGGTTGAAGGAAGAATATGGAGGAAACAAATGGTACAAGGCTAGACTTGTTGTGAAGGGCTTTGCACAAAATAAAGGTATAGATTTTGATGAAATATTTTCTCTTATTGTTAATATGACTTCAATTAGGACTATTTTAAGTCTTATGGCAGTAGAAGATTTGCATATTGAACAGTTATATGTAAAAAGAAAATTTCTCCATGGGGATTTGGAGGAAGACTTTTATATGAAGCAGGCATAGTGGTATGAGGTCAAAAGAAAGAAGAATTTGGTATGTAGGTTGAAGAAGAGCTTGCATGGCCTAAAGGAAGCTCCAAGGTAGTGGTATTTGAAGTTGAAAATTTTATGACAGAACAAGGTTATAATAGATGTCATTTTGATCATTGTGTTTAAAAAGGCTAGAAAATGGAAGCTATATTATCTTGCTATTTTATGTAGATGACATGCTTGCTGCAGGGTCTAATATGCATGATATAAATGTGCTCAAGAAAAAAATAGCTTATTCATTTGCAATGAAGGATTTGGGTTCTGCAAAGAAAATCCTTGGTATGAGAATAACGAGACTGAGGAAAAATCACAAATCGACATTATCTCAGGGTGATTGCATATAAAAGGTGTTGGAGAGGTTTAGAATGGAGAATCCAAACCCGGTTAGTACACATTTGGCCAACCATTTCAAAATAACCAAGGAAATGTGTCCCAAGACAAAGGAGAAGGTATAATACATGTGTAGGGTCCCTTATTCATTATCAGTTGGAAGCTTAATGTATGCCATGGTGTACAAAAGACCAGATATAGAACATGCAATGGGAGTTGTGAGAAGGTATATTAACAATCCATGTAAAGAACATTGGAAGGCAGTAAAGTGGATTCCCAAGTATTTGATAGGTACTAGTACTCATGCATTATGTTTTGGAGGTTCAAACATTGTTCGGCGAGGATATGTTGATTCAAATATGGCAGGTGATAAAGATAGCAGGAGGAGCACCAAAGGGTATATTTTTACTGTAGGTGGAACAACAGTAAGATGGATTTCAAAACTGCAAAAGGTTGTTGAAATTTCAACAACGGAAGAAGAGTATGTTGTTGCTATAAATGATAGTAAATAAATTATATGGTTACAAAGGTTTATGGAGTAATTGAGAAAGAACCAGGAGAATAGTAGGTTGTACTATGAAAATGAGAGTTCCATTCATATTACAAGGAAATCACCCTTCCATTCTAAGACTAAGCATATATAACACATGTACCATTTCATACAAGCCATCTTGGAAGATGGAAAATGGAAGTTGGAAAAGATACATACTAGCCAGAATCCTACAGACATGTTAACAAAGGGAGTAACCAAGGATAAACTAAGTTCTTGATCAGTTTCAATTGGTCTTCAAGCATGATGGTGAAGATGAGAAATTTTCTAGGTCCAAGGTGGAGTATAGTCCAACATGTACAACAACAATGGAGTTGTTGTGATCAGTCTCAAAGTGGGAGATTGTTGGTTGTGGAGCCTGGTTATCTCCTTGATTTATATGCAGGTATGCCTAGACCCCTTATGCTGGGGGTTTGGGTCTGGCACCAAAACAAAATGTTTTTTAGGAAAATTGTCTTATAAAATATTGTAATTTTGTATTCAATATGGACCATTCATTATCAGGTTGCAGATATGATGGTAGAAGTTATGTTAGGGTTTTTTCCCCTAGAAGGTATCCCTCTTTTATGAGGGAATAATATTATGGTTGTGGATGAGTGTGATTATTTTGTTCTGAGAGAGGAGACTATGAGAAAATGAAGAGTAAGTTATAATGGGTGTGTTGTAGGTTGTATCCCTTCATTTTGTTGGATAATAATAAAGGAAGGACCTTGCAATTTCTTTGGTGGACATAGCCCACATTGAGTTAACCACATATATTTGTGTCTCTATTGTATTGTGTATCTTCTATGTTTTATTTCCACATTTTCTTTATTTTATTGCTCCATGATCTTTTTTTTCTAACACTTCATAGGTGCGAGCCTCTTCTAACAACGTCTATGTCACTTGTTGAAATCTGTCATGGATATGAGCCTCTTTAAGTGATATTTGTGTCACGTATTGCAACTCTTCTCATGCTATTTCTTCCTCAATGTCCCTCTGCACATCACATAGAAATCATTTATGTTAGAGGGCATCGAACTTAGAAGGGGGTTTTGTTTCCTTTATTATCTTCCCCTCTGACCTTTGACCTGAACTTTCACCATGATCAAAGCTCATTCCCTTCTTTTCTCTACATCAGGTTATCACCCATAAATCCACTTCATCATCCTTTTTCTTTTTATTTCCATGTGGCTTCACATAAATCATGTTGCAATGCGGCTTCTTCTCTTCCCACGTCTCTATCAAGTTAGGAAAATCCTTTTTTACATGCTTAGTGCTGTAGAACTATCCATAGAGAGCACACGATTTGGTACAAAATCTTGACATCTGGCCTATTTCTCCACAGTTAAAACAAATGGGGGGTCTACCTCCCCCTCCTCCATATCCTCATCCATGTCCATGTCCATGTCCATATCCACCTCTAGGACCTCCTTGATATATTTCTCTCTCAACATTGCCATGGTCACCGCCCTTCTATTCCTAATGTACCCTAAATACATCATGGGTATGATATTGCATCAGTTGGAGTGAACAATAGTTTTTCACACTATGTCCTATGGACTTAAATAATTCATAGAATGGAGTATGATGCATCTTATGGTATTTCTCTAACATTGGGAAGCATGGTGGTACATGGCCCCACTTTCTGCAAATATTGCACCACTTCGTCTAAGGCCCAACTAGAAATGGACTCAATGCACCCATTTCCACATAGTTTCCAAGTACAAGAGACTAATATTTTTTATTCCCTTTAGACTGACATGTGGTACACAATACTTTCTCACACATGACTTTTTCCTTTTCCATATATTGTAATTGCATCATCAGGTTAGCTAGCTGAGACTATACCTTCACCAATCCTACTAACGTCTCTCCTCCTCCTGGTGTATCCTCCAAGCACATTGCAATTTCCACCAGTTTTTCCTATGTAGTCACCTTCTAGTGGGTGAATAGGACTTGGATATGGGGAAGAAACCCTACAATGAACCATTATCAATGTTTCACATCCTAAATTTGGAATGTCAACCTATCCAACAAAATATTGAACCATTGGTCATAATCCCACATTGTTTCGCCCAGTTTCTACTTAATCTCCTTGATATTCATAACGCACTGAGATTCTGACTTAGGATGTTGGAATTCCTTAAGAAAATCTCTCTTGATTTATGTCAGGGACCTTGTCTATCCTGCTGGAATAATGTCCTTGTACTTCATATACCACATCAAGGTTTTGTCCCTAAATGCGATCTCCAATTGCATAATCTTTGATTCCTCATTTGTGATCCTATTCATAGACCATATCACCTCACATGTGAACTAATGTTGCTCTGTATCATATTTACCCATTCCATTGAACATGGGTAACATCTAGGTGTTATCCTAATTCGCCATCCTCAATCTCGAAATATTTCCTCCAACCTAACTATTGGGTATCTTGGATCTCCCTATTGATAATATTCCTGGTGAATTAGAACTGACCTCATATTCTTCTTCACTTGCCACTTCTCTTGTTTCTACTACTCTTGTTTCTACTGCAATTGACTTGCTATCTATTTTTATTTCTTCTTGGTTACAAATGCACAAGCAGGGTGGTTCAAAGGGGGTAACTTCATCTTCTTCTACCATTTCTTGTGGGCTAACCTAGAGAATTTCCTACTTGTATACACACAATACCTTCCAAAATTGCTAACTCTTCTCCCCCACCACTAGGGGATCCTCCATTTTCCTTTCCTACTTTTGTTCCTCTACTTTGCACCTCATCTTCCTCTAAATTTGTGGCACTCTACAACATACAAGGGGTTCAAGCTTTATCTTTCAGGTCCCTCCTACCAATACTACTACTGGTATCTCCACTATATACCCTACCCTCAATGTCACGCCTCTTCACAGACTTATACTAATATTTGCACAACATACTCTTCTGCACTTTCTCCTGGTGTGGTATCCTACCTCTTCATTCTGGGTGTGACCCCTTGTCATGGACCCCTTGATAATTTCCTTTTCCTTATTTGTTCTAATCTCCTCCTCGACTCAACTCTTCTTGCCTACCTTTCATGTCCCTCTCTCCTTTACTCTTCTATGTCCATCCTATTCCTAACCTCATTTTAATAGATTTTAGATCCTCCTCAATGGATCAATCTCCTCTTTCACTTTCCCATGTATTTTCATCCCCCAAGTGCTAGGGGAGTCTACTCAACCATCCTGTTGAGATCCATGCACACCATCCCCTTCTCCATGATCGACATTTTTATCTAGAGTGGGATTTATTCTAATAGCCTTCTTCTAGGTCCTTCCGTGAACTTTACTTCAGTTTCACTGAACGAACAAGTGTAATCAACAAAAAATTCAATGATATACCCTTCCTTCACCCAAGGAAACAATAAATCGATGGATTGAGTCCACTATTTATCTAAGGAATTTAGTCTATCAACAATGATATGATCCCAAACCAATGGTTCTCGAGGCCTCAATGGACTATTAAGACCAGTATGTTTCAGGCCCCTCCTACCACTACTACTACTGGTATCTCCACTAGATACCCTACCCTCAATGTCGCACCTCTTCACATGCTTATCCTCATCTTTACTCCTCTCTGGCACAACACACTCTTCCACACTTTCTCCGAGTGTGGTATCATTCTTCTTCATTCTGGGCCTAACCCCTTGTCATGCAACCCTTGATCATTTCCTTTTGATTCTTTGTTCTTCTCTCCTCCTTGACTCAACTTTTCTTGGATACCTTTCAACTCCCTCTCTTCTTTTCTCTTCTATATCCATCCTATTCCTAACCTGATTTTAACAACTTTTGGATCCTCCTCAATGGATCAATATCCTCTTTCACTTTTCTCACATCTTTTCATTCCCCCCCACCCCCAAGTGTCGGGGGGGTCTACTCAACCATCCTATTGGGATCCATTCACATCATCCCCTTCTCCATGAACAATATTTTTATCCAGAGTGGTATTCATTCTAATAGCCTTATTCTAGGTCCTTCTGTGAACTTTATTTCAGTTTCATTGAAAGAATAAGTGTACTCAACAACAAATTCAATGATATACCCTTCCTTCGCTTGAGGAAACAAGAAATCGATGGCTAGAATTCAAGTTTTATCCAAGGAATTCATTCTATCAACCATGATCTGATCCCAAACCAATGGTTCTTGAGGACTCAATGGAGTATAAGGAGAAGTATGCCTCTTCATCCATTTATATAATAGACAAGAAAATTAAACAAATAAAATTCATGCATATTAGTGTGGAGATACCTACCCTTCCATCACTTCACATTAACTTTTTGACATTAAGTTTCCCACCAAGAAAAATTGTCTTCCTTTATAGTCAACCAATCTTGGATTTCTTCCTTAGATGGGTACCACCTCATTCTTTTCCTTCACCACTCAATAAAAAAACTTCAGGTCCCAACAACAAAACCATTTGTTGGATAACTCCATGCTTGCACTTGTATTTATTAATGTTTGGGGGTTGAAGACCCAAGGTTCATCTAAAGTTTACCAACCAAACCCCCAAGGCATCGACATATAAATCCTCATCTAAATATTGAAGAAGGTCTCACCTGAGATTCCCTGAGGATCACATAGACCATCTAGTATTGTTTCAATGATGATGAAGGGATAGTTATACAAAGTTCCATCTGGGTTGGAATTCATACAATCCCTTAAAATTTACTTAACAACTAATAGTATGCAACAACAAGACACACATCCAATTGGAACATGAGTAACACATCTTAAGGCTAGAATCATTGCATCCTTATTCTCTTCATTCCATCACCATAAGCATACATTAAGAAATTCATACATTGAGAATGAAATATCATTTCTCTCTTATCGCTAAAACAAAACAAACAATTAGCATATAAAATAGCATCGAAATTTAGTGTATTTCAATTCCCAAATTGGATACCTTTTCAGCGCAAAACTGGGTGCAATCTGGACTGTTTATAATTACACCAGAATTATCATCGGATTTAGCATTGGATTTAGCACCAGGAAAATAGTGCTAGAAATAGCACTAAGTTTAGTGCCAGGAATAGCATCAGGTGTAGCACCAGGAATAACACCATAAATATCACAAGGTTTTGCACCAGGAATAGCGTCGGAAATAGTGCTAGTAATGTTGCTTCTATTTTTTCTTCTAATATGCATTCCAATTTTTCTTCTAGGTTGGCTTCCAGTTTTACGTCCATTTTTTCTTCTAATATGGCTTCCAATTTTACATATAGTTTTTCTTCCCGTTTTGCTTCCGGCTTTGCTTCGAATTTTTTTTCCCATTTTTCTTCAATTTTTTCTTCTGGTGTGGCTTCCAATTTGGCTTCCATTGTTACTTCCTTTTTTTTCTTCAAAAAATGTGTCTTGTTTTGCTTACAATTGTTAATTTAATATGTTTTTATTTCAACTTAATTAATTAAATATATCATGTCTCTTAAATAACTTATATGATTAGACATTAATTCATATAAATGCACTTGAAATATTTTATAGGATAACATTTATAAAAAAAATTTAGAGAAACAAACATCTATACAAATTAACAAAATCAGTATAATTATTAAATCTCCATCAAAATAGAATATACAACATCTTGTATATATTAAATAACAAGATAATTATTATAACATGCTCATATTCTATAACTAAAACAAGTGAGTAAAATATCTATAATTTAAGTGAATTTCACAACATCCATCATGAGCAGTAAATAAAAACCATCAAACGTAATAAATATGCCTCCAAAAATCATCAACCACTTTCAATATATAAAAATATATGAGTCAATATTGATAAGATCATCATCATATATAACTGAAACAAGTGAAATCCAAATATGTCGGTAAATCAATAACAAGTGAAAATGATACATGTCCAATAGTCGACATAAGTCAAAATGATACAACATGTACAAATGACATAAATAAAAATGAAAAATTATGTAAGACAAAATGATACAAGTCAATATG